>JABFPM010002985.1:0-15284 GCA_022817325.1 Idris sp. 1 HC-2018
CAATGTTCTTAGCATTGTAAGAACATGGCGAATAAATTGCAAAGAACCAGAAAACTTCAGATAATCTTTTATTTTTTTTTGTGAGATGTTTCAATATGTAAACCATCTAGCGGAAAAATTATAATTCCTCTTTTCTCCTAGATAGCTTACAAATTGAAACTACTCACAAAACGATTGCCATTAAAAAAGTATAAGATTACCTGAAGTTTCTTATATTTTTCTGTATTTCAATGGTAATTTGTCTTTTTAATTTTTTTTCTTTGTTCTTATACTTATAGATAAGAACTTTTATTTTTTAAGTTGCTATTTCATTGCAACTAATTTTTTTCTTCTTTTTTTTTAAACTTTTTTTAACAGTTTAAACAATAAGTCATTATTTAAGTTTGGATTTCATTAATACTAAATCCATATTGTGTCTAGACTTTTTGAATGATATGGATTGAGTATGGATGAAGTCTGGCGAATTATATTTATCCAGACTGTTTTTCTATACAGATTCCATACTATATCCAGACTCATTTAAAAACGAGAAAATGAGTCTGGATATAGTATGGAACACACTCCTGATCCAAAATTATTCATACTCGTTTTGCCAGACTGTATCCAGATTTTATCCAAATTGTATCCAGACTTATTCTCGACTTTCTCCAGACTAAGCCCAGACTGTTATCCATAATCGGTTCATATCACTTCCAAATCATTTTTTCCACGTGGGATTCACTGAAATATTAGGTGTAAAACTTTGCTTCCGCGGTTTTTTCCCTAAAATTTAGGCTTTATTCTGAAAAAGTTATAATAAACTTATGATTCGAAGTACTGTCCGTCGCTTTCCACTACTTTTGTCCATCTTTCTGGCAACTGTCGGATTTCGTCTCGAAAAAATGATGCATTTTTTTAAGCGATCTACAAATCGATCCAATGTTTAACTTCTTCAGAGGTTCGGAAGTGTTGTTCAGCCAGGCCGTGTGTCATCGATCGAAACAAATGGTAGTCGGAATGTGCAATGTCTGGAGAGTACGGCAGGTGGAGTAAGACTTCCCATTTCAGCGTATTCAGATATGTTCAATGCTAGGCTTAAACGCATCAATTGCGTTCGATATCTATCCCCTATGATGGTTTCACTTGGTTTTAATAATTCATAATATATCACACCGAGCTGGTCCCACCAAATGCAGAGCATAACTTTTGCACCATGAATATTCAGTCTGGCTGTCGACGTAGAGACATGTCCAGGCATTCTCCATGATTTTCTGTGCTTGGGGACTATCATAGTGAACTCATTTTTCTTCGCCGGTAACAATGCGATGCAGAAATTCCTTCCGATTTTGTCTTTGAAGCAACTGTTTACAAGCAAAAAAACGTCGTTCAATATCTCTTGGCTTCAACTCATATGGGACCCAATTTCCTTGTTTCTGAATCATTCCCAATGTTTTAAGGCGTTTAGAAATTGTTGAGTAACTCTCAGTGATACTGCTGACTCCTGTTGTGTTTGGCACGAGTCTTCATCAAGTAACGTTTTGAGTTCCGAATCCTCAAAAATTGTCTCTCTTCCACCACTGTGCCGGTCCTCGACGTTAAAATCACCATTCCTAAAACGTTGAAATCACTCTTGACATGTTCTTTCACTAAGAGCTGGCTCACCATATATACTTAAAATCATTGGATGAGCTTCAGTCGCAGCTTTCTTTAAATGGAAACAAAAAATCAACATTTTCCGCAAATGGCGACAATTTGGCTTGAGATTTGACATCTTTTAATGAATGTAGAGTTACGATGCAAACGAAAATCTACTACTGTGACCTTATTGTTATGTTTACAAACGTTCAAGCTTACTGTATGACATTGTCGATCAACTTATATCGGTCAATAAATGGTACTACGACTAACTAATAACAAACTGCGAAAGCAAAGTTGTACACCTTATATGTTGCATCCAAATAAATACTTCTGTAACCTAAATATTAATTTTGGCATCAATTTACAGTGACCTGTTATTTATTCAAGAAAAAAAAATATTATTGAAAATACATTTTTTGTATTCATAATATTGCACTTGTTTGATATATTGTAAAAAATTACACAAAAATGTATTTATTTATTTAAAAACTTTTCTTACAATATAAAAAATGTGATTCAGGCTTATCTTGTGAAGCTGTAGACGGAAATATATATATCCAAAAACATAGATACTTAATTTTACTAGTATTAACCTTATGTTTTGAATTTTATATTTGCAAAAACAAGAACTATGTCATTATTGTGGTCTTCCACACTTTATTGTGGAAATAATAAAAGTTTTACTAATAAAGTATATACGTTATAATTTAAATGATATAATATTTATTTTCATAATTTTTTTTACAATATAATCCATTTTATATCATTTTAAATCTCTTATCCAATAGTTTTTCAGCGCTATAAAGTTGATCTTTTTTTTATTTTTATAAAACTTCCGTTCTAATTTTATCGCCAGGAACTAGTAATTAGAGTTTAACGATTTCAGCAATTTCTCAAATACTTAGACGTGGATTTACGAGACTAACATCGTATATTTAGGAATGTTTTCCTCAAAAACATTAACCGTGGCACTTGTTCCAGATTGAGCGTGTACAATAGACTTTGGTGTTTTCTCGAAACTTTGGTTTTATATAACATGAATATTGGATCTGAGAAAGCTGAACTCGACCTTCGACAAATTTCGTGGTAGATATTTGCTCGATCAACAATCGCGCGTTTGTGTCAATTTAACATTTAGCAGTAAAATTTCGCCAACGTTGACTTTAAACGTTTTACATTTTCTATTAGCTGTTCCTTACATGCACGACATCACGGAAACAACATAAACAGAAGACTAATTTACTCGAACTTATTATGTGCTTTTCGTACCATAACTTTGACACTGTCACAATTTCAAACTTTATAATTCGTTTTATAAAACACTTGTATAAGAATAATTAGGTGCAACTAAAAGCATCATTATTTATGTTCAAGTAATTTCATCAATTATTTAAATTGAAAATATTTTTGTACAAATGAATTGTTGTTTAAACAGTAATGAAAGGAAGGAAAAAACCGGAAGTTTTTTGGGTCAAACAATTTTTTAAAGTAGACTGAAAACTTTAAAAGTGCACAAAGCTGTTGAATTTTAATTGTACAGAATTAAATATCTAGAAATGTGCATTGCAAAAGTATTTTGAGGTGAACAGTTTCTAATTGTTCGTTGTTAACTTTTGTCAGACAAATTATTTTGTGTATCGAATTTAAATGAATAAAGATAACAGAAGACTAAAAACAATGTAAAACTACACAATAACACTACAATCAAGAGATCGATGTGCAATGCGTTCTAAATAAATTGAAGCGTATTGATCTATTTCAATTGCTTTTGGTAATAGCTGTAAAATGTGCACATTTTTTCGTGGCTGAAGAAACTAAACGAATTTTATAATATTATCACTCTAACCAAATTTATTATAATAACATTGTTTCATGGTTACCAAGTTATTCAATAATTTTATTATGAACATTGATAACGAAAAAGTAAAAAAGTTTTAATTTTGAAGCTTTTCTTTATGGTTGTTTAAATGTTTTCGTTATGTCAAATACCTTTTTCATTTTTACAAACATTTTTATTCCCGAGATTGAACAGAGTAAATGTTTAATATTATGAAGCCTGAAATATTGTAAATATAGAATGATTAAATATGTTTAATTAAAAATGAATTTAAAAGAGAATCCATGCAAACATTTTTTAAGTTAAATAAATAATTAAAAAACTTGAACAAATGTTCTTTTGAAGTTGAAAAAAATTACTTCTAAAAAGTATGTAAACCATTTTTTTAAAGTTTCATGAATTACTTTTGCAACTAATGGTTTTTATCTCTGACAATATTTATTTATAGTGTTTTTCTATCATTCTCTTGTTATACACATTTTGTAATCAAAGCTTTTATAAACAAATTCATAAATATGTATATCATTATATTAAAAATGTATTACTCCGAACTTTTTATATTTTACTAAGAGGATCGTCGACGAAAATGGCTAAAATCGTCAATTTTCAACCGATCTTCATGAAATTTTGTTTCTGAATATCTATCAATGTATTGAAAATAAATTTTCATTGAGATTGAAGAAAATGATAAATAATGTATTTGTTAATAACTTTTGAAACAGGTGTATTTTTGAAAAGAGAGCCCAATTTTCAACCGATTTTTATCTGGCTTAGACGAAATTCGTCGGAATTCAATGAAGAACAAATCTGTAGAACAGATTTTTAATATATTATTTATTTTTTTAGCAATCCACGATTTTTTAAAAAGTTGCTGAAAATCGAACAAATACTGCTCTGAACTAGTATTTTTGTGTAAACATTTAGCGATACATTTTTGAGGAACTAATTTTTCAAAAATCTGATCTACAGATTTGTTCTCCTTTGAATTCTGAACAGTTTGGTTTAAATAAGATGGAAATCGGTTGAGAATCGAGTTCCCAAGAACTTGGGGAAGTTGTAAAATTTTAAAAAATAAGTTTTCGACATAATTGCATTTAAACTATAAACTTATGTTTATTCTTATAGAAACTTAATTTTTTCATTCTAAAAGATACGATTCTTATTTTGCTATTCCAGAACTATAACAAGGTCCTTCTTTCCTTTTTTTTAGCATTTTGATGATGTTTCTGTTGTTATTTTTTTATTTTTAAGTACGTTTAATAATTAAAAATGCTAGCCTAATATCTGTTTTCAAGCGTTTTTACGCTGTTGCAGCGCTAAAGATAATACTAAAAAAACTATTTTTCATTGCGATTTTTCATAATACATTAACACTACGTTAAAGAAGACACTTCAATTTACCAAAATATGCAATAAAAATGTTTTTAAAAATAATTCGATTTTTGACAATTTTACCGTTGACGGTCCCCTTAAGCAAAAATTTCAATATTTTATGATATAAGTTTCATAAAAATATCAAAACACTACATATTGCACTTAACTAAAAAATGATACAAGATTTTTATACATGAAAAATTGACATTTCAAACGTTTATTTTAATTTTGAGACTTACAGATTCTGCTGCAGTATTCTTTTATTAAAAAATAACAGAAGATCATTTCACAATACTTTCTAATGTGTGAATTGGAGTTAATCACTAATAATAATTAATCAAAATCTTGTGTTATTAGTGCAAGATTTATAAGATTTAAATCAACGGTCTTCAATTTTTTTTGTAAACTGCGTTTAATATGTATCTCCATTCAGAAAAATTCGGCACTTAATTTTGATTTATTTGCAATTATTAATTCTTTGCGTCTAGCTAGTTGTGCATTGGATTTCATGAAATGATATATTTATTGAACCGAAATATAATGAACAAGACAAATAGAGCATTAATAACATACGGCAAAACAACTTTAATAACTAGAATTTCATCTGCGCATTTCTTTTGAATAATGACAATAATAAATTTTTTATCTCAACATAAATCATTGAAATTTCAGGAGCTCTTTATTATGTTAATTTTAAAAATGGTTATCTTAACATTGATACAGTTACTTTATTATACTTCTACAAATCACGTCGCTGAATACTATTTGAAGAGGACAAGTGCGGTAAAAGCTCCTACAATTTCATGTACGTGATATAAAAAAAAGAGCGAACACGCGATATACAAGAACAAAAAATACCATTTATAATTCTCTTTGCTTAAAATCACACGTATTGGTGTTGAATATGTTGCACGAATAAGTCACATATGAAATGACCCAATATTCATAACTTGCTTATTGTGACAAGAATATACAGATGTATTATCATGAATCGTATCACAATATGCGAGCACAGCGATAAATCGCAGTCACGTGTTATCGACATCAAATAGAAAATCCAGCATTTCATTCAGCTGAAGTTCAAACGTTAAAAATGTTCGTAAAAGAGATATGCAATTTAACTTTTTTTATACGAGGTATTATACATTTAGAATGATCTTTTTCTGTCTAAAGACAGTCAATTACATTTTTAATCAAATTATATGAAATCTATATCAAAATAAATTGAATATAAATTAATATCAACTTAATTTTTTATACGCAATGAAAATAATTGATAAATCGTTTTCAAATAATGATGTATCGTAGACTAAAAGAACGACGACTTTATTAATATATAATTTAGGATGAATTACAAATTTAATTCATAACAAAATTCTTCGAATATTTAGAATATTACCAGTATTAACTCAAAAAAAATTTCAATGAAATTTATTTTTTTGTTTATTTTATGATTTTGTTCATTGGCCTCTCCAAAAACCATTTGTTGAATCAATCAAATTTTACTTCTATTAATCAAATATTTGTTTTAATCAATGGAGTTTTAGATATTTCAACGGAAATTTAGTTGATTTACGATTACAAATATTTCAAGCTATTTGATATTACTATATTATCTATAATAAACATTCATTTTTAGTTAATAAATTAACAAAATACATATATATTATTGATCAGAGAAATACAAATATTTGTAATGTCCAGGGTCACGACACTAGCGTGTGTTTGTGTTATCGAAAACAAATTCAATAATCAATTTATTAATCAATAAATTTGTATTCGATTAATTTAAGACAAATTGATATTTGACAGGAGGTCCTCTTTTACAAATGTTCGAAACGCGGGATGATTAACTTAAGTTCGTAGCAACGTAACAATTGAGACGCGACTCGTAGCACGCGAAATTTTCACTAAGTATTGAATTATGAAGTTGTCGAAATGCATGGTCGCGTCGTATATAAATTTGATGCGCAAAAATAATAATATTCAAATATATTCAGATGGTAACGTCTCAGACATGGCGTTACACAATTTAATTTATTTTTGCTTGATTTGAACTTGATTCCCACGGTAAAATCGTGGACATAAAATAATTGAAATGATTTAATTAATAAATGTATGGAAATATTATTGCAAATAATGCCTGAAGAAGCCAGACATTACATAGATATTACTCTATTTATTTTCAGAATAAATTTAATGTTAATTAAAATCATTAAAAAAAACAAAAAAAACAAGCAAACAAGAAGAATGTAAATGTTTTTAGAAATATGGAAAAAAGAAATTGTTGCCACAAAAGTTAACTTATTTTCATTTACATATTTGTTATCTGGTCAATATATAAATTTATATTTAACATATTTAGTTGTAAATTGAGAAATATATTATCAACATTTGTATAAGAAAAATAATTTCAATTTTACTTCTAAAAAAAATTTTTGTCGCATGAACACAATTAAGAGCAAAGAATATATTGCAGAAGATTTTAGATGAGACAGAGATTCATATTTATACAGGTATAACAACAAAATAAATTGAATTTCCACGGAAATAGCATAAGACATCCTCCTGAATTTTGAATAGTTGGCATTTATTTTGTAAGTGGTTGAGCCAGAAAATACGCGTATTTTTTACTTTTTCCCAAATGTGCGTTGAATATTATTATTGTATGCATATTCGAAAAGAATGGTAGCAAGTTATTTGGAACTGTTAGCGTGATCGTGATGGTAATCTGCATTACTATGCTTGATGCGACTTTGAAGCAGCGAAAACGCTCAGGCAAGAAGCAATTTTCCACAATCAGAATATAAATTACAAATTTACAAATACTAGTATTATGTTGGGTAAGACTGAATTGGCAAAGTTTCAGGCTTATACGATCGATACTGGGCCTGTGTTGTCACACATTTTTGTAACGTAAAAGCTGTGACCTAGTTATAGCACCTCGGCTCAATATCGAAATGCTACTGCTGACGAATGTTTGGATAGTTACTGTCTTACCAGTATTGATATTTATAATCATGCCTGAGTACACAATCTATGGCTAACCTTTTAGACGTTCTGTATTTACTTTGTTACAGTAAACAGAAAACGAACCTGTGTTTGGTTAGACCTGAAGATTTACCTAATTTTGTAAAATGTTGTAAAAATTTGCAAACATCTGTAAACTTGAATAATATTATACTTGATATCAGACCTCAACTAATCTAAATTTCGAACTAAATTGAAACCGAAATTAAACAAAAAATATCAAATTAGGTCTATATTGAGGTCTGATTATATCTGGGGTTTTTCCCTGGACGTAAGATACATTTTATCATATTTTCACAAATTTAGTTATAGATTTTTTACATGCTAAATTCTCCGGAGTCATTCGAACGAGTTGTTTTCAAATAATGGATTTTCATTGCATTACATTTGTCAGGACATAATTTTGATAATAAAAATACTCATTCGATTGTTGCGATTAAATTGACATTTTGTAAATTAAATTCGTTATTTCAAAACTTTTAAATCATAAAACACTTTTAATAATACTTTAAAATAAATTGATAATCTTTTATAATTCGAAAAAATTGTACTACAGTAAAATTGATTGTTCATAAGAAAGTAATTAAAAATGTTTCAATTAATAATAACCCTTGTGAACAAAAGACGCTGTCTTTGTACAAAGTAAATTCAATATTCGATGTCTATTTTGAATATTTCTAATTAATATGCTCTTCGACGTAACAATGTTATTGTATATAACTGACGAGTATAGATTATATTTGACAATGTATACCTACAAAAGAATGTTATCTGGAAAATTTACATAGAATATATAAAAGTTAAAGATATCATGGTCCGATTTATTTTGATTTATTTATCGATTATTTAACAAACATTTCATGTTAAATAAACTTTCATCATTGTTTGTGATCTAATTTATTTATTTAACAATTGTTAACAAAAATTATGAATTTAAAATTAAACAACGATACAAATTATACTGTACTATTATATCTTTAAAATTTTAAGCTCTATTATTCATTTAATATAAGTTTTTTTAAGCTAATTGGTAAATTTATATAATCTAATTTAAATGAAGTATTTTAAATCATCAAATATTTTATTCCAATTCTTAATTAACTTATGTTTTTAGTATCGTTAAAGACAAATTTTACGAAGCAATCAACAGCTCTAAAAGAAAAATCATCAAAGTTAATTAGGTATTCAATTCACCCTTTTTATGTTGCTCAAAAGAGAAACGTTCTAAGGAAAATTGTAAAGCATGCAAAAGTGAAATGTGAATTACTGTACATGACTATACAGTAGATTAATTGCAGGTAAATAATATCAAATACAGGTTTAAAATTTTCAGCAAAATGTTCATATTTTGATTGATATTAGCTTTTTGTTCATTAAGTATGCAAACAAAGTTAAATCGTCAATACATTTTTCTGTACTGAGTGCATAAATATATCAACAAAATTAAGGCGCCTGCATACCTGTACTATTAAACACGCAAAATGTTTCTAACTTTCGACATAAGATTGCAAGCCAACAAAAGAGTGTATTCACTTAAATTGACTTTTCTTTACTGATGCATACTAATAACTTCAGTAATAAATATTTTAACTAAAAGCTTCTTATTTTTTTTTTCACTTTCAATCTTTTTCTATTTACAAATTTAAATATAAAATTTGTATTATATGTTCTAAGGCATTGTTTTATAAAATATTTTATAATGAATATTTATTTCTTCATAAAACTGAAATGTCTTCAATTTTTTTCAAAATTTTTTCACTGTATAAAGCAAATATTGAAACGTTGCAAATTTTTATTTATAGCCGTTGGCGAGCAGCAGTGTTTTGTGTTCAACTATAATAAAAAATTCGAAAATGTTTTAGTGCTTTTTGTACTGCACTCTAATACTCAGTTTTACATTCTTGAAGAAGAAGAAAAAATAAAAGTCTTTTAAATATTACTTTCAAAGTCAATTGAATAGATTAATTAAAGATGAAATGTTTATAGCAGAAAATATCTATTTGAATGTGTGCCTCTATATTCTCCTTTATTTTATTTCCAGTGATAACTAAAATGAAATGTTTTTAATTTAATTCTACTTATGAAATGTATTATTTGTATTTTGTTTCAAATTTAATTAGCAACACACTTTATTTTCATTTTATGAAAATTTCAAGTGAGCTGAATCGTGTATATTAATTAACAGTATATCTGTTCTAGAGATAATCCATTTCATAAAAAGAAATGACGATTAATCTTGCAGAAAATCAATATTGAATAGAAATGGTGTTTATTTCTCTCTGACGTAATAAAATTCCGCTTAAATTTTGACTTAATGAAATCCTTTTAATTTTAACAATTAAAATGTTTTGATTGCTTTTGGTGCAGTAAATTTTGACTTATTAACCCTGATTTCTATTTCTACTTACAAAAATAAAAATCATTTATTTCGAATAACATTCATTAAATACTTCCATAAATACAAATATTTTCTTTCTATTTACAAAACCGATCTCTAAAGAGTTCAGAGACAACGTTTAAAAATGCATATATATATGACAAGTATGAAATAATTTTATGTTAAATTCTGAAACATAAGAACAGCCGTATACAAAATTGTTTAATAATTCATCGTAACCCAATTTGATGTCTTGAAATCACAAAGTTTGCTTCCGAAAATTTGTGATGAGAAATTTTTTATAGTTGCTTGTTTTTTCGTTCTTTATTTTCGTGTTTTGTACTATTAATAACTAATACAAACGTTGATAGCAAAGACACGTATAACAAAGTGCGAAAATATATCGCGTTTAATAACGAAAGAAACACTTTGCCGAGTTCGACATATAACTGTTTCAAATAACAAAACAAAGGCAAGTTGAAAACAAGCGGAGCAAGTGAATGAAAATATCAAAGAAGTTTACAAAGAACGGAAGAAGAGAAGTGAGTGGTATCCGGGGGTTTTGACCTGGCCTCCATCAGACCATTTCGGTCAGAAGATGATAACTTAAGATATAAATTAGATATGTGTATACAGCTTCATACATTCATTCACACAAAGCCCGAGTGCGCACACTTACGAATCTGGCGTGGAAAATGTATTACAGCAATTTCACATGCAAAAGTTATTACCTAAAATTGTCTGAAAATTGTTCCACCCGGACGTTCTGTGCATGGGTAATGCCGTGAGCGTAGTTACAATGTTTTTACCTATAACAAAAGACGCGCCTCGAACAGTTGAATTGAGTTGCACAAACACACGACGACAGACGAAGAAACTTAAAATACAAAAAGTGAGAACAAAAATTGTCGTTCTTACTTTGTTCACTGAAACGTTTTATTAATACCATGTTATGCTAAAGGTACGGCCTTGTTCACGAGGTAGTCACGTCATTTTTACAGACAATATACATTTTTCTATGATTTTATGTACAGGACGAAACACTTGCTCGAATTAGCTTTTATTGCTTCTCGTAAGTTAAGGAAACATACAATATCAAGCGCGGCACCGAAATGCGAGCGTAAGTCGGGGTTAAAGTTGTGTTGGTAGATGTGGTATAATGCACCGGCAACTTTTTATTGAGTTCATTAAAAGCGAATAGAACACGCTATGAATGTGCACATGTTATACGTATATTCCAATTCCGTTTTAATATCCGTTATAGAACATTATATGTTAAACATAGGTTTATATAATTAATTGCGAATGCCGCTGTCGAGTACGTGATTGTGAGTGAAGTTCCAGTTACGATGTATGTTGTAATTAATTATTGAAATTATGCTATCAAAGTCCGGGTGGTGTGTTAAGTTGTTTGATTTTATGATGAAACACTTCCATTTTTATTTTAATCAAAAGATTTTTGTAGTCTCGAGATTATTATGAGTCTTTGCATTAATCAGGTATTGTTTGATTGACATCAAAGAATAACAGGGAGAAATGTAATTATAAAAATTAAAACTTGAAATCCAAATAAGAGAGGAATATTTATAGTATAATGACTCTTAAACAGAAATAACGAGGATCTGCTAAATTTACCGACCAAATTTGTTGTTAACATTGTTTAACAGGGTTTTCTGACTAGACCACAAATTATTTCTGTCATCTAAGTGGAATAAAATACAAAAAAAAGTTTTGACAGTTTAATCTCGATATGTCATATTATATTTAAAAATATAAATATAATTTTAAGGTAAATTCATAGCTTTGGATATTAGAGTAACAAATGCTCTACAATTCATATTCATCAACAGAATAATGTTTTGTCATATTGACGTATAATAAAATTTTTGTTGAAAGAAGAAAATGTGCTGATGAAGCTAGAAGTTGAAAACAATTTATGGAAATCAATTAAGCTGTTTATTCGCAGATGTTGCGAAAAGAGCCAAAGTTCAATTCCTTTGCGCATAAATAATGCAGATATTGCGAATATTGAAAGTTATTGAAATAATAATTTTTCAAAACTTCGAATGATGTTAGCTAAAATTTGAAAATAAAATTAAACGTGTTTCTGAATGTTCGTATTTGTGCAATCAGTGTTAAAAAACGTGGAATTATTGTATTATGCAATGAGAAAACAAACACGTGCAGTACAATTTCAGGAAAAAAAAATAGTGTCTTCTCGATATCAGATTTCTTTTCGTGTGGTATTAAAATTTTAAATAATAAATGAAATGTAATCCAATATTACTAACAAATTTTTATAAATTTTACACGAATTGCATTTATATAAAGTTATTCTTTTTTTTAATATAACTGTTATTCCGACAAAGAATTAATAATAATTTTTTCACTGTCTAAAGGAAGTGGTCGTAATAAATAAGTTAAAAAAAAGAAATTCACTAAAGTGAAAAAATAGTATATCTTAAACAATGTTGAAAATATAATGAAGTTGATTACAGAACATTAACCCGTAAAAGGCCAGTGAATCTCTGGTGACCCATAATTTCATAAGTTGCTCTCTAAAGGGTTAACTGCTTGTACGGATTAATTTATTAAAAATTTAAATTTCTACACTCTTAGAAAAAATCCGCTAATTATTAGAAGACGTTCCTCTAAAAAAAAGAGTTTTCTTCTTAAGAATAAAAGAAATTCTACTAAAGACTAGAAGACAAATTTCTAAACATTAAATGATATGCATCTATTCTTCAGCGAAAATCCTCTAATGGTTAGCGAAATGTTGACAGCACCACACTTTGAGATTACGTCACTTACTTATGCTTGGTTTGATTATTTATATTAAAAGTGAATAAAACTCAGTTCTTTTTATATTTTTTATTGTTCAAACGTTCTTAATGTTTGATTTAATAATCATTTAAAAGTTATAATTTTAAAAAGCTACGGTAAATATGCATTTTAGCTTCACCAACATTTTTTTAGTTTGTTGTTTTGCTCATTTTTCCTGTAGAATACTAATTTTCAACTAAAAATAGTTTTGAAGATATTTTATTTTTAATTTGCTAAAAATCATGATTTTTTTAACTTCACAATGTGTTATATTTCCATAGCTTTTAATGTTTTGTTATAAAAATAAAGCAAAAAGTAAACACAACTGAAATAACATTGTCCACAATGATTTACCCTTGAGAAATTTTTTAGTCGAAATTTCGTATTTTGAAAAAAAAAATTATTCTGTCATAGCTCTTTTGAATTCTTTGAATCCAAAAAATATATGGCACATAAATGGCAACATATATGCGTCATAAATGAGACATATATGGCCTATAAGTGGAAGTCATATATGGGACATACATGGTCCATAAATGGAGCCATATATAAATTTTTACTTGGGATATTTAGACCGCATGTGCCGCCTTTCCATTGTGGCAGCACACAATGGACATACTTCCACCCAGAAGTATAAAGCTGGTCGCCCCTCCACCTCGGCAACAAAAAAAGAGGAACCTTTAATGCCCCCTCATTTTCTGATAAAGAAATCAGAATCTTCTATTATGCAGGACGCAGTGCCAGCTGGCAACTTTATAAGCAGCACGTTATTAGATAAGTCGATTTGTTTTCCTAATTGTAGTATAAGTTGTCACCAGACATACAATACACTGAAAACACAAGTGAAACAAAAATCTTGTGCTGGAAAAAAGAATATTCTTCTTTCTTCACAACTTTTATGTTTAATTCACGCCGAGTATCAGGTATTGATGGGGACGCTGAAGCACTGTATGCCAACTTGGTATGTGCACTTGAAGAAGCCGCTGAAAAAGCTAAAATGATTACCATAAAACGTCCCCAATTAAAAAAAAGAGCAGTCACAATAAACCGTGATTCGACCTCGAGTGCTCTAAAGCAAAAGACCTGCAAAATGAACTTAAAAACTTTAAAAAAGCACAATTTTAACCCTCGTACCTTAACTAAATATTTAGAAAAAAATTCTTTAACCGGCTTTTATCTCAACAAAGATAACATTTGAAAATGATACTTTGAACATACTCCAATCAACCAAGGATAGCAAAGCAAAGTGGAAAAATTGGTTTTGAACCAAGCTCGGCAAAAAAATCTCCAAAATAAAAATTATGTTAATTTAAATTCTTGATACGTCTTCTTACGTAATTCTTATGATAACCATAACATATCTAGCGAACAAGATTTTTTCGACGCGAGACATCCACTTTTAGCCTGCCCCATAACTACTGACGAGGTTTTAAAAAGTATAAAAAATTGCAAGCCCAACACAGCTCCAGGGACGGATTGTATAACAAACGATTTTTTCAAAGCGCTACCCGAAAACTGGATTTACTATCTAGTTACTTTATTCAAAAAAATCTTGGACAGAGAAACAATCCCGCAAGGTTGGTGCAGAGCGCAAAATTTCATGCTATATAAAAAAGGTCCAAAAATGATCCCAACAATTATAGAGGCATAGCCCTAATCAATTCGCTGACAAAAATGTTTACTTCTATATTAAATTCACGTATCTCGCAATGGTGTTAAGAGAATCGTCTTTTACCTGAGTTTCAGTCTGGCTTTAGAAAATTGCGCAGTTGCACTGATAATATTTTTGTATTTAATTCGGCTGTACAAATTCAGTTAAATAAGCCAAAACAATACTTGTTTGCACTTTTTGTCAATTTTACTAAAGCGTTTGATAAAGTGAATCATAGCATTTTATGGAAAAACTATTTTCTTTCGGAATCAGCTCCAAGCTGATCAGAGTAATTCAAAATTTATACAAAAATGCCTTTACCTGCATTAAAACATCTGAGGGGGTCACCCCTAACGTTGACATCACCCAGGGTGTTTTTCAAGGTGAAGTCTTGAGCCCTCTCCTTTTTGGAATTTTATTGCATGACTAGAAAACTTCTTGCCCGAAAACAATAGCACAGGTGTTTCCATTAATCACTTTACTGAGATTAATGTACTTGCCTACACGGATGACTTAATTTTCCTCGCGGACACACCCTGGGAACTCAAACGCAAGTTGACCCTCTTACATACATT
>JABFPM010002987.1:0-15275 GCA_022817325.1 Idris sp. 1 HC-2018
CTGATCACTTACCTAGTTTCCTATGTACTTTTATTTCTGTGAAAGAAAAAAGAGACGCAACATTAATGGTCGCCGAGCGTTTCTCTGTTTTTAAGAATTTCTAAGGTTCTAAAAAAATTGTGGTGATTTATGGATTAACGTTAAAATGAATTAAGGTTTGGCGATTGATTTGGTCGATGAGAATTGAATTTACAAAACCAACTAAAGGGTGGACTCGATTGATAAGATACATACATATATATATATATAGGTATATGCAGGTATGCACATAGTTTCGCATCGACGTCCTGCTTAAGCTAAAAGCTTTAATCAGATCTAGCCGAGTTTCTATCGTGTTCGATTAGATTGTATCGGTGTCTGATTTGACACTGTCGTGAGTGTATATATATATATATATAACTACAAAGCCGAGCTAGATTTTAAGCTAATTAACACGCTCTTAACCTCTTTTTCTTTTATGTACAACACAATTTTAATCTTGACCACGAACAAATCTGGAATCTTTTTTATCGATCTCATTAAATGCCTTATTTCCCGATATAATTCAGCATTACCTTTCTAACGCTAATTACATTTTAAGCATATACTTCAACTATTAAAAAATTAAAACAAACATTGAAATTTGCTATAGTTATAAAAAATAATTCGAAACTATTTGGAAAAGTATTTGGAAAAGTAAGCTTTATTATGTAAACAAATATTGTTTTGAATTTTGAACTTATAAAATATGGAAGTAAACATGTGTTTGTTTATGAATAATTAACTTACATTTTGTTTTCAATATATTTTTGGTCGTTAACTGATGAAATTAAAGTTTATTTATCAAATCACAGCAATACTATATCTAAATTCCCAAAATACGTTACAAACTAAAATTCTAAAGTTAGGATAACGAATTCAAAATAAAAATACGTTAGATTTTTGTTTAAATTTTTTTATTTGTTTTTATTATGACAAATTTTCTTTGTATAACTAATTTTTTTATAAGTAAAAAAAAAGTGCCCAAAAGGTGACGGTTATCGTGTGAAATGTCGTAACGTGCCTGCCCCCATTGGCAATTAACGAAAGCTAGTATTTGGTTGGATGCGCGTAGTGGGCACGCGTTCACGCATATGTAGGAAAAGCGATTAAACCGGTGGTGACGGCGCGGTCCGGTCTATCATTAGATTTTGGCCTGTAAATTGAATATTGCGTTCGAAGGGATAATCTTTGGTAGCCCCTGGCTCCATCTCGCACGGACGAGCTGCAGATTTCGCGCGGCGTACGGAGGCGACGCGATTTTACACGCGCCTGCATGTGTGGATGCGTCGCGCGCGCGTTACTTCGGTGCCATTATTGAGCGCACAGCCGGACGAAAAATTCGCGCGCTTTTTCACGCGCGCGACACACACAGGGAGGGTAGGGCAGAGTCACCGGCCATTGGCCGACCGGCCTTAATCTGCCTCGGGGTGTGACTACGCTGCGCTACCCCAACGTGTTGCCTATTTATCTAGCCTCTATTGACCGGCTATCGATATCATCGACGTGCCACCACCAAACAACATACACATTCCCTACGACAACATTTTGTCCTTTAACAGGTTAAACAACTCTTTTTTTACAACTTTTTTTCTGCCGCTCTTTTGATCTTGATTTTAATTATTGTTTATTTGCGCAGGTTGTTTACACATTTAATACATTGTTTATTATTTGTATTCTGCTGTTATTAAAAAGAGAAAAAGGTATTGTATTTTTAAGTTTATTTTTGATTTATAATGTATTATTTGTAGTTATCAGGTTACTCTTAAGAGCATATACTTTTAAAGTTGTAATTATATTGTGACTAATTTATTATTTGTGGTTTATTGATGTTGAAACAAAAAATGAGATTTTAATGTAACATTAGATGTTAAACATAACCTAATTTTTAGAACATATTTTTTCTCATATTACTATGGTTTTATATTTATTTTTACTTTTTAAGAGTAGAATTTAAATATTGTGAGAACTTATTTTAAAACAAAAACTTGTTTTTCATTTTAATTTTATATTTATTTAATATAATGTATATACATGTAAAATTTATTTGTATTATTATAATTGTAGCTTAATATCGTTTGATTAACTTTACGTCATTATATGCACATATTTTAGGTTAATTTACAGTATTTATGCATTAAATATATGTTGAACAATACAATTTGTTTGTAAAAAATATTATGCATAATTCATTTACATCAGTAATACTTATTAGAACCGATGAAGAGATTCACCCGCAAATTCGAAATCAATTTTTTTGTTATACAATTTTCAGATTAAATATTTGTATTACACACAAATGATGTTCTGACTTAATATACGTTAAATATGCGTAATCAAATTAATATTTAATAGTTAATCTCATTGAGTTCTGTTCCGATATATTTAAAATTTTAACATTGTGTCAATTTCAGGCTATGTAAAATTAAGCTCCAGTGAATATTCAACAAGCATTTATTGGTTATAATCAACGTTGGTCACAACTAATCTAATATGTACAAGCTTATCAGTTAAGCTCACGCAAGTTAAAACCATCATAAAATAAATATACATTTATAAAAAATTGAAAAAAAATATGTAAACAAAAGTAGTTACATCTACAACTGTAACAAAATCTGCTTATCAAAATGTCCAATAAAATGTTAAAATTTTGCATAAAATAATTACTTTTTTTCAGTTAGAAATAAGTTTTAATTTAAAAATAATTTTTTGTCCTGTGTTATCTACCGAATAATTATTCAAATAGAACAAAAGTAGTGACTTTTCGATGCGGAATGTCATCATTTCTATTGAAATAGCGGCAACGTTGTATTCCCGTGTGCGCAATTGCGCCATCTATCTTGGCTATCTTTCTCCCCCCCCCCTCTCTCTCTCTCTTTCACACAAATTCCGCTTAATGAATTATATACAGGCGCGCATAAACATTACATATAATGAACGTATATAGTTGTCAGGTAGCAATGGCTCGGTGCACTGGCACTAAATTTCGCGATTTTCGATGCCGGCTAAACGACCCAGGGGAGCGAATTTCGTTTCGCATGTATTGGCGCGCGCGTTCGTTACCCCCTCCCCCCTGCTGCCGCTGTTGCCCACCCCCGCAGAAATAAACCCCCAAAATCACCTACTAGTGGCCGTTTGTCATGTTTGACCATGCGAGTCTTCGGACTCGCTTAATGAATTGTCTCATGAATATGCGAGCGCGACACACGCTATCGTTTTCCATTTATTCTATTGTCAAAATTAAAAAAAGCTAACCCCCACTCTGGTCAGAAAAAAAATCAAAGTTAATTTTTTACCCACTTTTTTGTTTCTGTATTTTTTGCTGTGTAATTTTTTTATTGTTACTTTTTTCGTACATAGAGATTTATTATCAATATTAAATTTATTTATAGCGGAGTTGCAACGAGAGCTTTAATGCATATTCATATTCATATATCAACTGTGTATATAAAGTATGTATGCGTTATAATCGAACTTGTGCAATCTTAACGAGGTTTGCGTACATATAGATATGTGTGCGAGTGTGTTGTTGTATATTTTGTTGCCGGGCATTACTGGCCGTGTCTGTTCAGATAGCCGCGCTTGGGGTGGTTATTAATGTAAAGGGTAGTTTCGGCGCTACTTATTTGAACGCGCAGTCCGAATCAATGCAAAATTCACCCTTCTTTTATCGCGGACCCCTCGAAAAGGAAGATACGTGTTCGACAGTCGACTTTGAAAAAAAATTCCCAATTGAAACAAACTGCCCTTATAGTAAAGAAAGAAAGACAAAAATCAAACGAGGCCAAACTGCTATTCAGAGTACAAATTCTGATTTCCTCTTAATATGTTTTCTTTTAAAAGATGTAATTTTTCGTTAATAAACTCTTGTTTTAGATTTGCAAAAAGTTAAATAAAATTATTTTGAAATAGCTTTTTTTGTAAAATAAATTAAGAATGCGTGAAATGTAATTGTATTTTCTTAAGTTTGCATATATATATATTCTTTTTTATGTTTTCAGAGGGTTGAAATAAATTTTGATTGGAGGAAATAAGCTTTCTCGAAGGGTCCAGCACGATGATGAGAACTGACCGTTAGTAGCAAAAGCTAATACCTTCCGAGTGAGTACGCTTATCCCTTAATGAAATTCTTTCTCCACGGATCACCGTGGCTTTTTCCCTTTTTGCAGAGCACTGCTTATACGTATCCTCGGCGCATTTCGTTATCGCGACACGTGGTCTTCTCATCAAACGTCAGCGCTGATTCTGCCACTTGACGATTTCATTATCCCAAAACTGTTTTCCTTGCGTCCGCATTCAAATAAAAGAAAAAAAGTTCCAGCGAAATAATTAAATTGTCCCGACACACCGTGTGACGTGTTGAATTTGTTTAATAATTATAAATTGAGAATGATTGACCGCAATATCGTGTGTGAGCAAAATTGAAATCGTTGCGGCCGTATCCCATCGCGGCTCTTAATTTTCTTGGACAGGCTAAAATATTGCATATGTTGTTGACGTGTGCGTCAATGATATATATTCGCTCGTCATCGAATCACTTTGTCCCGACGAATTAATGTTACCAAATTAATGAAATAACCGACCCGAAGTTTCAACATCACTTGTTCATCGATAGAGAAAAACGTTACCCCTTCAAAAGTCAACATTTTAATTGCAAATTTTTTTGATGAGTGGAGTATGACAATTTAATGACTACAAATTTTACACTAAAAAAATCAAATTTTCATTAATGTAAATCACTTTTTGTACACTATATAAAAAATATTTACACTGCAAAATATCCAGCAGTGTAAATCATTTTCTGTATGAAATATTAAAAATGAGTTCTCACATTATTAAAATTTGTTTCAGTGTAGATGATTTCCACATGAGTATTGTTTATGAAAATCTAAGCTCGGTTCGCCATCTATTGCATCGATTTCGCAACATATCAAAGGAAGAATGATAGCTTAAAAAAGAAAAAATCAAGAAACGACGAAAAGAAAAATCAGAAGAATGAAGGATATAGATGCTGAAGACTTACCCGTGTGTAACCTTGTGTGCTGCTGTACATGGCTGAGCTGTTTAAACCTCCTGTCGCAGTAACTGCATTTGTAGGGCTTTTCGCCCGTGTGAACCCTGATGTGCTGCACAAGCTGATGATTGCTTGAAAACGACTTCAAGCACTGCTGACACTGATGGGGCTTGACTTCGTTGCCGGCGATCATGCCACCGGGCCCGACGCCCACACCGAGTCCCGCAAGTCCTCCGGGGACACCTCCTCCAGGTCGTGCTGTCAGCGCTCCGGCGCCAAGGTCCCTCACGTGCATCTGCATGTTCTTGTGCATGAAGATCTGCGAGAAGAACTGCCGGGGTTAGTTGGTACGCTGTACTTTTTTTCGGGTAGGGGGCAATGGCAATCATTTGGAAGGGTAAACCATCAACAGTCATTATTAATAAACAATCTTTAATTGTGATACGAATTATCCACATGTTTTTATATTTTGCATCATTTGATACTTGAAGAATTTGCATCATTTACAGTGTAAGGATTTGCATCATTTTAGACTGTAAGGAATTGTACAAATTGTATACCCTGTTAAAATTAAGTTACATTTTATTTGTAAAGTTAAATTTAGCAAAGTATACACTTTTTATGTAAAACACTGTATGTATATGTCTAATTGAAATGTTAATTGAAACATCTCAACTATGTGAATTCAACATTGAAGCAATCAATTTCCTTGATTGAACTATAAATTGGAATTATTTAAACAGAGTTATGTCTTGTTATAAATATACATAGTTGTGATCGATACTTTTTGTTATAAAATTTATAACATCTGAATGGCTACTTTCGCGTACCAGCAATTGACGTCGAACGCTCGACGGTCTTCCATTTCACGCGGCGTCCCTGGACAGATTCCATACGTACGCCAAGTTTATCAGAGCCCAAGTTCAAGGTTTGACATTGCGACAACTTGGTCCAAGAAACATTTTCCTGTACAAGATCGTTCATTAATTATTCTCGCCCCGATAAACAATATTCAACTTTTTGCATGACAAATTTTAAACTAACAAAAGCAGTAGACGGCAAAAAAATCACTCTTTAAATGTATTTTACACTCTGAAAATATGTTTCACACAATCAAAAGTTAAATTTTTGCATTATAAAATGGTAAAAATTGTTGTAGTCTCTGTCACGCACTTGAACACTTTTTTTCAGTTGTCAATCAATTAACAATCATGAAGAGATAATCTTGCAGTGTTTGTTCTTTTGGTGAAACCGAACGGTTTAATCGTCGGTCGTTTAGAAAGATTTACTGGCGGATTTTCCGGCGTGCGAGAAAGCTCTTAACACCGGGAAGGAAGTTTAGTAACTGTTAGCGGATCCGAAGAAGCAACGTCCGTTCGCTTTAGGACTGTTTTGGGGAACAGGTGTTTGTTCGCTAATAGACAGAGAAAGATAGCTGCTGATTGTGTGGGTGTAAAGGGTTAACGATCTTGCTCGTTCAATAAAATGCTTTAAAACGATCGAGCAAAAAAATTCACATACAAAATTAATTTAACTTTGCAAAAAGAAAGAAAAAAAATCTGTCACCTATATATAATATAAATGGAAAAGTAATCTGGCATTGTGAAGAAAGAAAATGTCGTAATGAAAAGAACGAGGGAGGACGATTTTATTAAAATATGTTAAAACTGTAATTAAAATCGAAAAATCTCGCTGCAAGTTTTAAGAATCTTGGATTCCCGCACACGAAAGAGAGAGAAAAGGACAGACAATGACCGAGAATTGAAATTGTCACGAACGGCTCTCAAGTTTCTCGCAGGAAATTCTCTTGCAACCCCTTTTCTCGGGCTGTTCTCGTTTTCTTTCTTTTATTATTGCTAAAGACAACTCGGGCGGACCGCGTCGCGGATCTTTCACTAGCCATCTCTTAATTCCCGTGGGAGGCAGGGCCTGCCTTTCCGCCGATTTTCTTCTTCGATTCTCGCTGCTGGGAGATTTTTTCTTCTTTTTTTTTCATCAGCGCGTCATCGTAACTTCTTTAATCCTTCTTTGCGCTAAATTTGCGATGTTGCGCGCACACGCTGCCGGAACTTATACACCCAAGAAAGCTCTTCATAATTTTAAAGATCGTTTTAATTGAAAGTGCGCAAAAAGTTGCATTCACATAATTTAAACTTAGAAATTTTCGACGATCATTCAGCCGATTAACCTTTTTTTTCTTCTTTTTTCCAACCCCAAGATTTTATAATCCAGCGGAGCTACATATAATGAATTTTATTCATTTGAATTTCATAAACGAATTACATTTAAATCAAATTTACTTAGAGGTGGAGATTAACAAAAAAAGTTCATTAAATACAAATAAACTGTTAATCTCGAAAAAGAAAAATCAGTTTTAATTAAATATGTAATTACATTTTTTGAAATCTGTGTCATTGGATAAGACTTCTTTCTTTTTTTTTTCCTTAAAACCTGAATTTATATCAAGCTTATATATATGTACAAATCTGTGACATTTTAACATGTAAATACAAAGTTACAAATTTTCTAGTTACAAACTAGTTTTGTGAGATTTTTTTTTCAAAATATTTTCAAATCATTAGTAATGACAAATAGAGCAAATACATTTTATGCTCATTTACAGAATATTCTTTTCGTAATCACGGCATTCTGCCGTGAGACTTTTACGATGATTAACAAAAGCTATGCTGAAGAAGAAGGACTTGTTGAGAAAAGCGAAAGGGCTGGTGACAAATGATTTGACGCGCAAAATCGCGACGCGAATTTTTAACGTCACAACCATCAAGCCGTATTCTCTGTCTCGAGTGGCGCATTGAGAATTGCCAGAGTTTTCAAGCTGCAAATTTCATGTCGATATTATTTGGGTTTCTTTTTTTTTTTTATAAACACCTCTCGCCTTTTTTTTTAATTCTCATTAATTCCAATTTTTTTAGGACAAAACCGCAGTCGCGTTCATTAATTACATTTTTATCTCGTCGGCAGACGGAAAATTGCCGCTTTTTTTCGCTGATTTATCGCCGCAGGCTAAAAAAATGATTTAAGAAAGGAAACCGACGGAGAAAGAGTTGTGTGCCACATCCTTAATGGCCTTTTTAATGGAAATGTATATCAAACGGTCATTAACGTATTTTCTTTGTAGACAAAAGACCGCTCTGTTTTGGTTTTTTTGTTTCCCTTAATGAACAAGTGATAAATCGTTTTTCCATTCAATATTTAGCAAACAATAAATCACCTTAAATTTATTGTAAAAAAATATCTTTATTATTTGTACTCTGACTTTGTATCGCGTTAACTAATTTAACATGACTATTTAAATGGCTGAACTATAAATTTCGCTTAACTATACCCTATTCATCAAAGAGTGTCACTAATTGTACGAAAATTTATCGGTATTCCGCGGTAACAATAAATAATATTAAAATAATAATAATTATTATTGATCGAGTCATCGTGCGACGTTAATTGTAAGTCGTGAATATCGCTTGGAAAGTGTGTCAGAATTACAAAGAGATAATTAACACTCGCGGCAAATCCTTTTTTCGACTGCTAACGTGCGTTCGTCAAGTCACTCGAAGGAGGAAGAACTACTTTTGCAGAGTTGCTCGCACACAAAAGCAATAGGTCTCACCTGCTGACCATATGCCCTCTGTCTTTTCTCATACTCTTTGTAGTGTTGTGTACGCACCCACACGACGCAATGCCGTCCACCCACGCGCAAAAACCAAAACAACAAAAAAACGATGAAGAAGGAAGAAACGCTTTAAGGATATACATTATACAATATGCGTATATCATGAAACATGTATACTTTTGATTTAAACTTGCTGCAGGTTTTGTTGTATTATTCGAAAATTGCAAACTATGCGTAGTTACAGCTTTATTATACTGCGGTTTAATAAATTAAGACGACGTTTTACGCATTTATCTGTTAAGATAAGATGTTGATGATATATATATATGTATTTGTTTATTGAGTCTCAATGATAAAAATTAATTTAAACAAAAGTTTACTAAAAGATTAAAAATTGTACTGAAAAGTCGAAAAAATTTTGATTTTCAAAAAAAGTATTGTAAATTTGTTAAATTGAGTTGACTTAATAATGTCAGAACATTGTAATAATCCAGTGGTATAAATGAAACTGCTTTTTGTCTGGAGAAAGACAAGTGTTTTGGACTGTACGCCGTGTGGTTTCGGCTTTCCGGCGTGATATCGCTTTCTGGATTGGTATCATTTTTCTTCTGACATATATTATGTAAAAGCTGGCGTGGAAATTGCTAGAGAAACGTGCGCCAAGTCAGTCGTCCTTCAGGCGACAGCGGTCCAAGAATGCTACCGACTTGGTTCATAATATTTGAACGGGCTACACGGAGTCTGCGGAGCTAAATGACGCGTCTCGTGCATGCTCGCGGTGCCTCGCGATTATTCCTTCTATTAAGCCCGCGCAAAACGGCTTCTTTCTCCAATTCCCCTCGACAGGTGACATTAATGAATTTGATTTCAAAACCGCTGCTCTTCATTCAATCAGACCAAATTAAATTTATGCTTTCCAATGAATCAAATAAAATTCGCAAACTTTTTTCCCCTCATTTTATTATCTCGAAAGCGTTTAATAATAACTATCCGACCAATCTTTTTTCACTTTAAATTAATTCAATTTTTGGCTATTAATAGTTTTCATCAAATGTGTCAATTTGTGTTTAAACATAGTTTTTTTTAACTAAAGTAACTGATTTTTGTCCAAGGCTAAGCTGAAAGAAATGAATGAAATTAAAAAATCGCCCCAGAAGAAAGTTATCAATAACTGGGACAGACTACCTTCACATCACGAAGTTCACTGCAAATCTATACTTATTAATAACTTTCAAACTTTGCAACAGTGTTACTTAAAATAACTGAATTTTTCCAGTAAAATTGGGAAGAATTCACTGAAAATGCAGTGAACATCAGCTGAATTTTAATTCCAAGACCCCAGGTAAATTTAATAATTAAATTCAACAACAAAGCAGCACACAATAGTAAATTTATCTCCGGTGGAAATTGGATGGAACCTGAATAGCAAGTGGATAAATCACTCGGTCAAAAATGAGCAGACAAGTTCAATTGATTTGCAGTTTGATTCACGCTGACAAATTGCTCGATTAAACGAACAGTTACACGCGTGTTCAGTGCAGACTCGGCAAATAAGCCACAACAGTGCGTACAGCACAAAGTAGAGTCCAAGATGCGGTACCCGGCAATAATTACCTGGGGCGGCAAATGATGATGAGGATGCTGATACGAAGGCTGCACGTAAGCAGGGTGATTATTGTGCGGATGTGCTGCCGCCGCTGCGCGGGGCTGGCTGGCCGGCTGTGGGGGTGACGAGGGCGTCCACAGGCCGTGGTTTGGCCCGTGCCCCTCGTTACTGCTGTACATCCCCGCGACAGCGACAATTTTCAACACTTTTACTACTACTCCTGCACTTTATCCTGCACATTTTTTAGCGACCAAACCTCAAATTCATCACAAAGTATATGTGTATCACAGAACTAAAAAATGAACACAACCTTGGGTGTACAAAAAAAGAAAAAAAAAATTTTTTTTTCATGACTCTCAGCGGAGTCGCGAGCTCGCGGCGTGCGCCAGCGAGTGGCGTCGTGAACACTAACTAATAGAGGGGGACGATTTCTTGCGGCCGGCGAACGCGCGCCGCGCGCGATACAAAAAAAGGGGCAAAAAAAGGCGGCGTAGAAAAGCCACGACTGATAAGCGATTAGCAAAAATCGCCCCGCCGAAGAGATATCGATTGAAATAACACGATTCTCCAGGAGCAGACCAATCGCCGCGGCAGACACCGCGGAAGCCGCCAATCCGGTCGTGTTTATTCCTATCGCAAACAATATATGCCGCGAGAGAGTGCTGTCTTTCTTGCTCCGATGTGGAGCTGTTCTCGCTAGGGCTCTGAAGCTAATCGTAGCCTCTCGTTTGATTTCTCTCCCCGCCCGCCACTTCGGAGGCGATTACACTATTCAGGAAGTGTCTATGAACGCAGAAAATAATTATCCTGGATTTTTCCACGCGATTCATCAGTTTTTGTTTTGCTTCATTTTGCCCGCTGGACTATCGACTTGTCTTCTTCTTCTTCTATTGTGTTATTTATGGAATTGTTGTTTTGCGAAAATCCAGATAACGTCGTTTTGAAATATAATTGCTTATTGTATAATCGCTGATTTTAATTTTCTTCAATTTTAATTAATGAATCGGACAATTTTTGGGATTTGAACATTAATTTCATTATGAAAGAAAAGACTTGTTAAAGTTGAAACATTTTTAATTTTGTTTTTTTAAAGTAGTTGTTAAAGATTTTTGAAGTAGACAATTTGTTGAAAAAATTAATCATAAGATGAACGAAAAGTTTGTTTAAAATTGAAGAATTAATCATTTCATTTTCCTAATTCTTAATAAAGAAAGAATTTAATTTATAAATTTGTTGGCTTTTAAAAAGAATCTAACGGTGAACAAAAAAAAGTTTATTTAAAGTTGAAGTATATTTAATTTCATTTTTCAACAAAACTGAACACTGTAAAGATAAAACTAGAAAATTGAATAAAGAAAAAGCTTGTTTGCGATAAAAAGGCACGAAACTTTTTAATTAAAATGCATCTTGTTCGTTATTAATAAACAATTAAAAAGACAATTTATATTTATACTTTTCATTTGTTGCATTATACCAAACTAATTACAAATTCCAAAAAAAGTGTTGTCAAATTTATTGCAAAACATTGAGGTGCAAAAAGTCGGATAAAACAGTTTCCGAGAAAAGCAGCACATAATAAATTTATTTTTCACTCAGTTCATACATATCGTGTGTATTTAAAGATAAAGAAGAGTTAAACAGCAAAAAAAGAAAATTGTCTAGAAACATTTTTCTGCAGTCAATATGAATCGATGAACATTAGCCGGCGGCATAAATCGAGCGTTTTCACGCAAACTCAGCAACGGGTCGTTGCACATTTTCCGCACCGGGGCATTACAAAATAATAAATAGGCCGCACCAGAGTGTACATATATATATATATATAAAATCGGCATGCAATAATTTGCAACGAAATATGATTTCATTTAGCGCGCAGCGTATTATAATGTACGCGCGGATCCAGTTTAGCGAGATACTGCATTAAGTTGAAATATTGACCGAGTGCGATGGATAATTCGTATTCGCGCAGGAGATCGCGATATAAATCTAATGGCGCGGCCGGTTTCTCTTGCATGTGTGGCGAAAGCGGCTCCAAATAGCTGCGAAAAAAAGAGAGCGAATTGCAACAAAAATGGGTATCGTCACTTGGCGAAATAGAAAAATGGGGCGGAGTCTGTCGGGCGAAAATTGTTCCTTATTCATCATGGCTGCTTTTATCATTGACGTCAAGATAAGCAGCGGCAGACGGTCGCGCGCGCTCACCAACATCCAAGTTCGGCGCGCGGGCGCCAAGTTTCGCCCCAACTTGGCGCTTTCAATTGCTTTCTTTGCTTTTATTAAAATGTGATAGTGTGTGCATGTATATATATATATATATATATATATATGTGTATAAAAGAAAACTACGCCTTCGTCGTAACTTTGCCAATAATTCGTTCCGCCCTCTTGAACTTTTCGTGTCAGCGGAGCCCCGCGCCAGTACAACACACATATACACACATTTTTTTTCACCTCGCGAGGCGCTTATCTTATTTAAATAAAACGTCTATCAACTTTTGTTTAGCTTATTCCCAAGGTTTTCTGTTTGGATAAAAATTTGCAAATTTCAGATTCATTTTATCTTTGAATTGCAGTGTTCAAATTAACACACTGTATAAGTCGGTGTTTTTTTTGGAGAAATTTAATTTATGATTTTATCTTTGAGAAACTATTTTTTTATTGGTAACAGTGAAAAATTTCTTTTTATTTATAAAAGAATGTTTTCATGGAAGTCAAAAATGTATTGAGAAACATTAAAGATTTGTTATATATCAATTTTTTGCAGTGTAATGAAGAATGATTCGATTGATTGAATGAATAACAGATGTTATTATTTAACAAATAGTATTGAATTGTGAGATAACTCTATAGAAACAATTGAAAAGTTATCAGCTTTCATTTCTTTTACAGAAAACAATAACTGTATTTAACTTTGCAATACAATTTTTTCATTCTTGATACAATTTAGTAACAATTGTATAAATTTGAAACAAAAATTGTTAATAAAGTTATTAAAAGTAAACTTTGAATCTCAAGTTGAAAGACACGCCAAAGAGATTCAGCGCGAGAAAATGGTTCTTTTTTTTACTCTCGAAGCGTGCGCCGCACAAACTCCTCCATTTTTCAACAAATCGGCCATTCTGCGAAAGAGCGTTAAATATAAACCAAACGACCTCATTTTTCCTCGTCGGCCGGCCGAAAAACTTCCATAGCCGCTCATACGTGTGTGTGTGTGTGTGTGTGTGTGTGTGTGTGCGTGCACACATTTTCCCATCCAAAATAAAAGTCGGCCTGCAAAAATAAACGGCCAAATAAACGAAAGTGAAAGAGAAGTTGGCAGAGCGCCCCGTCGGCCATGAGCCGAAAAAGGTGGGGGCCAGCCAGGGGGGACCACCAAACGAAGAAAAATAAAAAAGAGTCGCGTGCGAAGGCCGCGCGCTCAAATTACTGACCATGGACAACAAGCATGCGGGAGTAATATCTTTTTTCCTTTTCCTCTCCGCGCGCATAAAAATAAGTGCTGTGTGTGAGTGTGCGCGGTCGTTGGCAGCAAAAAAAAAAGGTCGGACGGGGGGCAGCAGGAGAGAAAAAAAGAAGTAAGAACAGATACGGATGCTGCGCGAAACAAACGCGAATAAGAATGCCGCGTTCCCCGCCCCCGCTGTTCGCTTCTTATTGCGAGGCTTCTTTCTTTCGCGGAGTATAAAAAGAGCGAGGCAATAAGCGTGTACACGCGGCAAGAAATCGAGAAAATAAAAGTCCGGTAGGCCTTGGCTGCTGCTGCTGCTGCTGCCGCCACCGCCGCGTTGCCAAGTCTCATTTGTTTATCACGCTGCCACGATGAGCAGTCCCTTTTTTGCGTCCAAGCACTGGTATCAACTTTAAGAAGATGACTCTGAGCTTTTAATCCATCAGTCAACTAATATTACAATGCAAAAAGTCTTGTTATTTTTATATATTGAAGATTTGAAACAAAAAAAGTTTAATTGAATAAAAGTATTCTGCAAAAAGTGTCTTAATTAAAGACCAGAAGGGAATTTTACATAGAAAGTGATATGCTGCAAAGAATTTTTGCAAAAATTGAAGATTTCGAACGAGAAAGAAGATTTATAGACAAAGTAATACACTGCAAAAATTGAGGAATTTAAACCAGAAAAAATGTAAATTAGCAGTTGTTTCGTTTACAGTTGAATTTTGAAGTTTAATTTTCTAAGTTCTGTAGCAGAGTGACAAAAGAATGTTCATCCCTGATTAGTGTATAGTTGAAATGTTTAAGCCTAGTACATAAACTATGCACAATAAACTAATTGGCCATAAAAAGTGAAACTACTTGAAACTATTATTACTATTATCATTATTATTATTACTATTATTGTTGTTGTTAAAATGATTGTTATTATTGGAATCTGGGGGCTTTGAAAAAGTAACTATAAACTTATGTAGTGCCTATTAGAGTAATGTAGTTATGCTCTCCATAATTATACCTGCGCAGAGACTATAAAACTTTTTTTTATGCACTTAATGGTACACTTTACTAATTACTTTTTTAGTGTGTATATACAAGACATCAAATGTCGCGCGTCAATTTACAAAAAAAAAAGAGAATTTTATTTTAAATCCTTTATTTTTGCGTGTCGGGGCAATAAAAAAATCTGTTATTAATTCGTCTCTATTAAAACAGCGGCAATAAAAGTATTAGAGAGCCGATGAAAAAGTGTAACAAGTAGCCGTACGGTTTAAAAACAAGCAAAATGAAAAAAAGCGAATAATCTCTAACCTGTTGCGCCTAACAGGAAAATATCCGAGGGAATTGTGTCTCTTTTTTTTCTGTCGGCTATGATTTATGGAAGCCCTTTTTCAAGCGGCGAATAATTATGCAAAATATAGGAATCGAGTGAATGTAAAAGTCATGTAATTTTAAATGTTGAACAATTTTTAATTTTCAGGTTATATTTTTTTTTTTTGAAAATAAGACAAAAATTATAATATTTTTTTCAGGATAACAAAAAAAAAAAAAAGAGTTTTGA
>JABFPM010002988.1:0-15273 GCA_022817325.1 Idris sp. 1 HC-2018
TGATTATATGTTCAAATATAAAATATATTATTTTTATAATCAATAATTTCTTTTCTTCAATGATTTGCATTCACATTTATTTTAATCTTAATATTTACTCTAACAATTTGGAATTATCTATTTTTTTTAATCTTTTAGTCATCATATTAGATCCCCTATCTTGAAATTTGACTTTTCAACCTTTATTTCAAACTTAGTGACCTCGAAAATCTATAGAAATATATTAATAATTGAATTTAAAAGGTTTTTTTTACTTTTGGTCCGCCATATTGGATCCGCCATTTTGAATTTTGATTTTGACCTCAAATTTGAAATCTGCGACCCCGAAAACCTATATATACAAATCGGCATCAAGATTCGTTCACTCAAATTAATGTGCCCCTGAAAGGGTTAACACTATTTTTTCCTTGTTTCTTGAACTCTCAAATACACACAAAAATTTGTCCCAATGAAAATTTAAAGAACGACACTCGAAAACATGCATCTTTTTAGCGATTCAACTGAATGTTATTATTTTTTTTAATTGCATGTTTGCGAGTGTCATCTTTTAAATTTTCATTCGGCTCAATTTTTTTCGTCTATTTGATAGTCCAAGAAACAAAGACAAAATAGTTTCAAAGGTAAGTCTTATGCTTTACATTGTTGATCTTTTCTACCGTTACTATGTAATTTTCTGTAAAATTGCTCGAAATAGCATATTTGAAGGTTTCATTTTTAAAATTTCGAAGAGGCCCACTGTTTTATGTGTATTTCAAATGTCAAAAAAAACAAGGAAAAAATAGTCCCAAAGATGAGTCTTTAGCAAAAAATTGTTTGAATAAAATTAAATTTGTTGTAAAATTGCTCGTATGTATATAAGAAACTCCAAATCATCATAAATATTTGCATAAATTGAAAGCGAAAATTCTTTTCTCAAGGTGGAGTTCTCAGTTACACCTTCGTTGTCTTGTCCCAGTGATTTATCTGGCTGGACAAAGACAGGTTGAGTAATAATGTCAAAACGATTATGGCACCAGGTTGCGTTATGAATGTAATTAGAATGAAAAGACTGAAGCGATGAACCGTACCCTGACCCATGTGATTCGACTAGCATGCAAATGCACTTGCCTTCCTCTTGGAATCAATTACGAGGAATGCATCGCACTTACAGATGAGTTACTTCGATACAGTTATAATTGCTCGATGGTTACGTTGCTATTCATAAGAAATTGTTTGTTATGCAAACTGTGTTGAATGATACGTCTAACAAATGCTGATCAGGTGTCCCAAGCAATTAGTTTTTTCTTCTTCTTAAATTGCTACAAATTGCTCAGCTGTTCTTGATACAACTTTTTTTCAAAGACAATGTTTTCTTTAAGGATAAACAATAAAAACTCAATTATAATTTTATTATTATTTTTTTGTGTGTAAAATTGTTTAATTTACCTATAAGCGTGAACGTGAACAGGATTGTTAGATGCAGGGTTCGGTAGAAGTAATGTCGCCGCGACAACATCTTCTCTTTGAACCGCTGCAAGAACCGCATGACCTGGTACCAAATGCTTGACTGCTGACTTTGTAGATCCTCCAGGATGCACTGTCTGGATGATCTTAAGACCTTTGCTGCTAACCTGAAAATCAAGAAAATGAACAACATTATTATTACTGTGTTTTCAATTTTTTTCCTTCCAAGTACATATACGCACGACGAGATGTATTTATAAGAACAACTTTCGTGATTAATTATTGCTTATCACTGACGAGTTTATCATAAACAAGTGAAAACGGTTTGTTTCTGTTGCATTAAATTATAATATTATTTGCACTTTAACTTGAGTCAATTAAGAAAAGTATCCATAGTTTCATGCTCCAGATAACGTCTTTTTGTTCATTACTTGCATCAAACTAGGTATACTTGTTACGAGTTATGATTTTATGTAGTTAGCGGAATAGCTTTTTTCCTGACTGTTTCCAGGATTTGCTTAATTTTGAAATTAGTCTTTTTTTTAGAGCAGAGAAGACAAAACTATTTTAACAAATTACAAAACTCTTAGAAAAGTATGGTGATTTTCATGTCAGATATTTTATTAAATTTCTTTTTTTTTAAAGTAAATGTTTAAGATGATTGGAAAATGTAAAGAGATTATAGAAATTTACTTTGCAATTTTATATGTGAAAAGTACTTTGCAATCCAACCAAACCAGAAACTCGAAAAGCTGGCCAATGAAAAGATCAGAAAATGATATTCTCAGATAATTTTATCAGTTATTTATACATTTTCATACTGTCGGTTTCAATATAAATTCTCGTTAAAGTTAAACTTGATTTTTTGTTTTCTAATTTTGGATTATAAATGCAATCTTAATGGTTTCAGTCTTATCAGGAAATAATTTGCAAGCTAAAATTAGTGGCTGGAGGAAGAGAGAAAAAAAATGAAAACGAAGGTGAAGATGACAAGACTTAAAAAAATAATTACACCTTTTTTGCCAGTCTATTTTTAAAATAAAGTTGAATGATAATGAATTAATATGAAAACAATAATGCTTAATCAAGAGTTATATGAGAATTTGCGTATTAAACAATTTTAATCACAATTTGCTTTGAAATGAAAATTCACACGCGTTCTCCCACAATTAATTTGAAAAAATATAGCATATTAAAACTTCATATGTGTGTTTATATTTACGTATGTTTAATTTTATTACAACGTAAAATAATAATGAACTATTAATATAATAAAATAGTTTGTAATTACTGCTTTGCCTTATACTCTGTGTGCAATGATAATCTGGTTTTAATTAACTAATGTCATATTTCTTGCAAATTCCTTTGCCTTTCATTTTCAAGACAATGGAAAATATTTCAACTTTATCTTCAATGAATTTATTAAGGTCGCGGTTTATTAATTAACTTTATTGATTTTCCACTAGATAATTCAATCATTTTTACATAAATTTATCAGTTTTATTTAACAATTTTTCGCTTTATATATTCCTGCACATAATTTGAACTTTTTTATCGTTATAATTACTTTTCAATAAACTTTAGTACGTGAAATTGATTTGAAAATTTTTCTTTCATTGATGGTAATTGAAATTTTACTCTAAAAAAAAGGAGTGGAAATCGAAAAGCAATATTTAATATGCTAATTTTGTGTAACAATTTTTCCATTGTTCTTTAGTCGCGTTAAATGTTGTTGCAAGTTATGACAGATCACGGGAGATCGGAAACTTTCTCGCGGTGCTCGCTCAGCAATTAGCATTGCACAATCTAACGCATTTCTGTGCCTCGTGGTATAGTGAGAGAACGGGATGAGCAATTCCTCGAACTTTCATCCGTATTATAGCTAACTTTTGATTCAGCTCATTGTTAGACATTTTTGCTCTTTTTTTACTGCGCCTCAATGCGAAACAAATCTTTATTTATGATTTCACATTCGAGCCGTTAAGCGTTCTTTCGAAACAAACATTGTTTAACACCGCAAATTATCCATTTATAAGCAATACAAATATTTCATTCGTTGATGCTATTTTAAACTGCCATTCCTCTGACTTTAATTTTAGCAATAAAAATTTATAGTTTTCCATTTGTCAACACTATATATGAAAACTCACATGTTTAAAAATGGACTATTAATTTTTAGTTTTCATTCCTATTCTTAAAATATATTGATAAAATACATATTATAATTTGTGGTATACAATATATTTCCAGTAAAAAATATAATTTTGTATGGATAATATTAGATTCGTTGTTTAAGATAATTATCTTGTAAGTTAATCTTCATTTTGCTTTCATCTTTATTTTAAATTCAAATACACAATTCATAATTTAGCAGGCTTTTCATTCAATTGTTTCTGCGATGCAAAGGAAAACTTGACTTACGATTTCACATTTTTCTACTATGCTCAATTAAACCATTTGTTATTGTTGAAAAAGAAATAAAACATTAAAAAAATTAGCATCAATCCATTTATTATTCAATTAATTAAACTCCAATTCTATTTAACATACCTATGTTAAGCTACTGAAAATAATGAATTAATTAATGAAAGTAATTAATTAAACGAATGTTTCTTTAAGTGGGTGTCAAAACACTTTGCGATTCAATTTATTTGTTGTTCACATAGTCTCAGTGAGTTGCTGAAATTTCGTAATTCTAGGCGTTGAGTCAAGGTGATTCTTTATTCATTCACTGTTTTAATGTGCGCAAAACGCGCGACAATGCATCTCGTATTATTGCAGTAACTTTGAACATCGCGCGTGCTTCAATAGAAGAAAATGGAACACCCGATTAAGTAATCTGAAAAAGATGACTTTCTAGTTTTTCAAATCACAATTTCAAAGAGACATACCATCACCTTGTTGAGAAAAGTATTACGTTGTGTGACTGTTGCATCAGAATTTTGAATCCAAATTCTTTTGAATTTATGTATTATATTAAAGAAAGGTGAACACTAAACTAGTCAATGTTATCAAGTTGAAAACTTTTTATTCAAATTTTCAAGAATTTTACTTTCAGTACAAATTTTTGTACAAGGCAAGCCGAATAATTAGCATTTCATACGGCATTTTGAAATAATAAACCATATCGATGTCACCCGGCGAAAGTTTATATTTTGCAGTTGACCCAACTTCGAGGCTGTCAACTTGGACGAACATCTGTGAGTATGTGAAATGTCAACAATGTTGACATTTAGTTGAGTCTAAAGTGATTTATTGCGTGGCAGTATCGTTTTGCGGTTGCTGTCAGTGGTCTTTGGAATTTGATGTGAAAATTGTCGTGACCGGTTTAAATAACTATTATTTTTTCACCTAAAAATCACATTAGTTGATCAAATTTCATATATTATAATTATTTTTTTGACTCCAAATAAATAAATTAAATTTACATAGTTAAGTATGACATTTGCGGTAACAAGTGTTTCTTACAAAAAATAAAGTAAAAACAAAGTTAGTCTAAACAACTGAGAAAAAAACAACTCCTGAGTGAAACATGACTTTTTATCGCCAAAAATAAAAAATTTTTCATGCTCCAAAAATACATCTAAACACGAGTCAGTGACTATACCAAACAGGCAACTTCTTATCGCAATTTATGGCATTGTATACGAATTTTTTGCAGTCAGAAAATATGTGCTAAAACAGGTTTTTTTATCTCGAATTTGACAACTATTTTTAAAAGAAGCTTCACAAAATTGAAATCAATATTATTTAAATAATTTAATTTTTATACTTAAAAACTTATTACAAAGCTGTAGCAATTTTGAGTATTGTTAAATAAATTTAAATGTCGAATAACCTTTTAATATCGTGAACAAGATTTTATTAGCTAATCTATGTTGTCTGAGTGAGGGAATGCTTTTCTATAAACACCTAACTATACATTGTTCGCTACTGCATTCATTGAAAGTGATTTAAATGACTGATGCTGACGATAAATTTTGTTACTTGCTATTCCAATAGTTGTATTTGCTGACAAAAGGAAAATCTTATTAAGTACAGACAATACTTGCTTCAAATGTACATAAGTATTATACTATCAAATAATAATAAATAAAATCAGATTTCATTTTATATATCTAATCGAATGATAAAATATATTTACTTCTGGGCGCAAGCGAATAAGTAGAACGGAATAATTTAATTAGACTTATTAGAAAAAACTAAAAAGAAAATTTAAAGTATTATTTTAATTGATTTGAATTAAATTGCACGAAAAATAAAAATCTGAGAGCTTAAATCTGCTATTTTAATATAATTATACATTTTAGTACAGATTATGTATTAAAATAAGATTTATTACTATAAATAAAGAATCTATATTTTAATTTTCTAGTAAATGAAGTATTTTCATTCTCAGCTTAATTTTTAAATAATCATTGTCAACTGTACATCTCAATACCGTAGTTTTACATTTTATAACCACATTAATGTTTTCAAATTCTCATTTTCAAATGAAATTTGTTGTATTTCAATTCAATAATCGGCTTTTACTTATAACTTTTTAATGTAGATTTATATTCTCTTGTCATTTCATTTTAAATAACATATGTCGTTTTTTTAACTTATAAATAATATAAGCCATTTTTCGTGAAAACAAGCTAACTGATTGAACGTTGAATCAACATTGCAAAACAGTTAATAATAAATTAAATTCAGGTTGAATGTCTTTATATTGAACGTTTAATCAATATTGAAATCTGGCTGAATTGCATTAAAAGCATTTCGACAGCACTTGAACTCAGTTTTAACGCATATCCTATAATTTTCTCAAAGCTCACGAAACAAAATGTCGGAACATTTTATACTGAATTCCAATTTTATTTTACATTGAAGTGTTTCATTGAAATATTTATATGGGAAAGAATTGTGAGTGTTACAAAAGCTGATACATAAGTGTTCCAATTTTTCTACAAGATAATCTCATTTGCGAACATCAAATCAGAGTTAATTTAAATAAAATTATATATTTATAATTATAAATTATTCTGTAAATTATTTAAGTTTCAATATTCAAATTAATTTGTATTCAATTTCACTTTTTCTTGAAATAAACTTGAGTTGAATTCTAAATATCAGCAAAATTTCGTTACAAAAGTTCAACTACGGATGTTGGTTGAGCGACTGCATTCTCGCGTAATGAATAAATGTATATACATTTAAGACTCACCTGTAGTGTGACCTTGAAAGGTTCCTGCAGACGTTCACGCTCCAAAAGGTAGTCTATGGCACTGGGCATGGCATCCACCCCCTTGGCTTCCCTCGCTCCCAAATACCAAACATAATAAGAGCTCTTTTTAATTTCTTTCCCACCCCTCAGCCGCAGGGCCATCACTCACTGGAACAAAGAATGACATTTTTATAATAAATTATCAGTACTTTTTTTGAAAAAATGTAGTGTAATATTAATTTTATTCAAATGACTTGCCAGACAGACAGAAATTTAAATAACTACATGAAATAAAATTAATTATAAATAAAAAGAAAAAAGTTTTACTTTTGTTTTTCAGTTGAAACAATTGAAAAGTTACAAATTTATGATGCTGTTCTGTGTGACCTTATAAGTTTTAAAAATAAATGAATGACATTATTGGAATGCGGTTTTGCAAAGCAAAGACAGACCACTTAATACTTTAGTAAAGAGATCTGATCATTAAAGTGATTTACACATGGATTTAATTAGTTTGTCAAAAAGTGTTTTTTTTATTTTTATAAAGTAAATGTGAATTCTTCAGGTAATAATAATTTTAAAAGTATAGCTTAGTTTATTACACAGATTTCCATTGCAAATTTAAACATTTATTAAAATATCGTGGTTAGGTTTTAGTTTTAAATATTTGTTGTAAATTGTAATACTTTAAATAATGGTGTACTAAATTTTATTTGCATTTAAAACGGTGGTAAAATGTTATGAATGATAAAGAATAATAAATATATTTCGAAAATCAAAAAAGATTTTAAAAACATTGTAAAAACATAAATTATCTATTCGCAATAAATTTTGTTGAAAATAAAATACGTTCAAAAAAGTTGAACTAGAGAATAAACGTAAGAAATCTATTATGAATTTATATACCATAAAATGTTACATTCATTAAAGCTATTATAATTTGAAGTTACATATATATATAGTACATTTCACATTTTATTTTTCATTATTTTAAATTAAAATTTTTTATTTTGTTTAAATATTTCATTTATATATAGTTACAATTTTTTCATTAAATTTTATTCTCTTAAATATTAAATTTTAGAATAAAATTTATAAAACATTATAGATTTTATAATACATTATTATACATTTTTTTAGATAAAAATGCATATTCTTCCTCATGAAGTTATTTATTACATAGGAAGTTAGAGTATTAATTAATAATGCAATTATAATAACGCATTACTTAATATATGCCGTTTTAATTTCATAAACAGATGAAATCAAACAATTGTTTAATGACATGAGAAAAGTTTCGTTTTCCTCATTTTTAAGCAAAAAGAGCATGAGGAAATGTGTCGTTACACGTGTAACTGTGCTTTAAAAAAGTTTTCCTAAAAATCTAGATCATTAAATAGCAAATAAATAATAATTTAAACATTTATTAATTATAAACTTTAAGAAACGCGTAACTGTAAAAGCCAACATTTTGTAGAAAATTACATTAATTTTAATTAATATTATATATTGCTCTTAAAAGTTTGATACAATTATTACACTGTGTATATGAATTTTATAAGTATCACGTTTATGTAATAAAATTTACAAGACTATAATTTGCAAAGATAACTTGAAAACCTAAAAAAGTGCTGGTACACGGTTCTAAATTAAAATTTGAATTTGAATTTAAAAAGAGTCTTGACATGAAATAGTTTTGTGAAATAATTGCAGTCTGTTGGAAGTTACTATACAGTTCCGGTAACTGAATATTTCTTTCCCACAAGCTGCAGTTAAGTACATCAATCTCTATATAAGGAATTTTACGTCTAATAGTTTTGTCTAAGTTTAACGGTGTAACGTGCGATGTTAATTAACAAGTTAGTCGGTAGACAAAAAAAAAATTGACGACCAGAGATGAATAATGAAAGGGGATGAGACCTTTTGATAAGCTTAAATTTTCTGAATTCATGTTTTTCTGCAACTTGAAAAGAAAAGAATGTTTGACTATTTTTCATGTTCTTTTGTTTTTCAATTTAAACTTGGATAATAAAAGAATTGAATTGAAATTTAATACTATATAATCAAAAAACATTTTTCACTAATTAACTCTGCAAGCATTAATTAGATATATGATATCATGTTTAATTGAAAAGATACACTGGGATGAAAACTTTGTACCAACGGTCCGTATGAAATTAATATTTAAATACATGGTACAAATAGCTAAGCATGCTTTTGTAGGAGGTATATTAATTAAACTTAATTAAGCATGTGATTATTGTTTAAGATGAAAATGAAAAACTTATGCCCATTGCTCTAATATAAAAAAACACCTTGTTTAAAAAGTAAAGTACCTAGATTAATTTAATAAAATATTACAATACTGTATCAATTCTTCTAGTTAATTTTTCTATGAGATGCATAAAGAAAATTTTTTAATTTCGTAGCAAATTAATCCAGACATTTGCACATTTTCCCAACCAATTTTTATGATAATAACTTTCCCTGTTTAAAGCCACATTGTAATTGAAAAATCCAACATTGTTTTTATTATATTATGTACAATAAAGTTTTAACAACTGTTTTCTTGAAATCAAATATCAACTTTCTCTGCAAAGCAAGGCTAATTTAAAAAAAATATTTATCAAACAAAAATGAAGAAATTATTATAATTGAAAAAAATTGATCTTCGATCCTTTCACTACTTCTAAACTTAAAATTAATTATCATGCTATGAAGAATATTATTATCAAAATAAGCTTGTTTCAATGTTGCAAGCAAATCATATGCACGTATTGAATGTAAATAATGTGCATATTTTCTGCACATTATTTCAAATATTGTGCAAACTTAATCAGTCGTTTTGTTTACACTCAGCTCTTAGTCTGCATGGCTGAATTAGTTGCAATTTACACGGATTGTTCAGAAAATTAGTTTATCTGATTGCAGATTTTTTTTAGTTTGCGTAGAAAGTTATTTGTTTAAAATAAATTAACATTTGCTTAATAAAAGTGTGCCTGTGATCTTGAAGGTGGTAAAATGCGCATGAATTATTCAGTGAGATTGCGCTTGGAATATTGATGATCTAATATCAGTGTAAAAAAAGTTTGACGTGTCGTCGAACTTTCGATTAACGGATATCTTTATAATATATTATCTTACAACAATTCACGTTTTATAATTTTAATAATGTTTAACTGTAGTTAAAAGATTTAATTAAAGATAATAGATGCTTTTTAATGAAATAATTATTGTCTTGCTTGCTAAAAGTATTTATGGAGTGTAAATTTAAAAAATTCTTTTCTAGGCAAAGTTACTTAGAAAATTTTTTACAGTATAAATTTAAGAAATTGTTTCAAATTATTTATAGTGTTATAGCTTGAACAAATTATAGTATAAACTTAATAATTTTGCTCACTAAAATTCGAGACAAATTGAGCTGTGCAGAATTATAAAAATTTGTTACATTGTAAACTTGAACAAAAATTTATCTACATTTTTATTAAATAATGCATTGAATTTCCCATAAAAAACGTTGTAACATTTTATCCTCTGATATTTTATAGACAAATATTCCGATTATCTTGAACACTTATTCGAAAAAGTTATTTCGACTAAATATTTTCGCAGACCGATTTATTTACGATTCGTGTATTGTAAATTTCTTTTTTTTTGTAAACAAACTCCGGATAGCAAGTTACAAATAATCGCCCACATAATTGTCTTGCGAACCATTATGAGTGGCCATTCCCGAGCGTGAGTGCTGAGGATTTCAAAGTTTTATCGATGTATTTCATGGTTTCAGTTTCATAACTGATTAATATAGTTCGAGCGGGCTTTATTTTCAGGCTGAATTATCCGGATTTTATGTCGGCAAGAAGTGGATCATATAACGTTGAATTATCGTGAAAGATTAATAATCTCGAAGATGGGTTGGACATCTGCAGTCAAGTGTCCATTATTCATGTTGAGAAAACGCTCGTTGCCGAGAAAGTTGATTTTCGGATTGACTTATTAGGCTCTTTGCACAAGTTGTAAAATCATTTGATAACAAAAAACGCGTTCTTTTAAATGTTGCAATCTTAAAACTGTCATTTTAAGATTGCAGTAGTTGTGTTTAATTAGACAACTATGAAAATATGTTAAGCTATTGAAATACCTTTAAAAGATGACTTTCGTGTTAATTTGATGGTGCAATGTACTGCAAGTTGCGACAAAATACGCGTGTACTATAATATTGTCGCATGGTAACTGCTGAAGAAATTATCTTTCGAAAAATGTATAATTAATAAAACTTATGTGATTTTATTTCATTATTTTGTGTCACATATATTTATGTAAAAAAGACACAAAAAAACATTAAAATGTTTTTTAAGTTGGTTATAAAATTATAATTTTACTGTTTTAATTTCTTAATTAAAATTTTGTTCCAACTAATAAATGAAAAATTCCTAAGAACAAATAAAGAAATTAAATAATAATTGTCATGACATATAAAAACAACATGGTCACAGTAACGGATTTCTTATTATGGTTGTATTAAATTACACAAACTTTTATTATAATTAACTTAAAGTTATGACATAATGTTAAAAATATCGTAATATCACTCGAAAAAATGGAATGTTAATTCGACATTAGCTTATTTAAAAAGTAAATTAGAACTAGTGATTTAAAGTTTCAACTAGACTTTCCGGCTAGTTGAATACTTCAAACCATATTCAAAATTCAAATTGTATACAATTTTTTATGTACCATTCGAATTATTTAATGAAAGAATATCTAAATAATTTTTTTCAATGTAGAGATATTTTAACGTTTTTAAAACGTTTTTTTAATACATTTTACATGTCTACTTGTCTTTAAATATTTTTATTGAAAAAAGAATAAATGCAGTTGTTAAAAAATTTAACTTTAAAACATTATAATTATGCTTTTACCTTTTAAAAGATTAGTTAAAATTGATGTTCAACTTTTTTTAATGTCCTTAATACTTTACAATTTAAATCAACAAAAATTGTCTTTACAAATAAATAATTAATGTAAGATTTATTAAAACCAAAGAAAGAAATGCGTAATAAGAATCATCAAAAAAGGAATTATTACATTAAAAATAAAAAATTATAAAAAAATAACATGAATTACTGACTTCTTTCAATAAACATTTAAACATTAAGGTTTCGAAAATGTGAATTTTTATTTTCAATGCCTCCACAATTTTTCCAATATATGCTTTAAAGTAAAATTTATTATTAATTATTCGAATTATTTATATTCGTAAATTGACAGGTCTACTTTCTACCTTAATTTTGTTCTTTTTATTTTTACTATTAAAAGTCAGCTTCTTACTGCAAATTTAATTTTTAATTTGTAAAATAACTTATGAGCACTAGATTTGCTAAGATAAATAATATTTTTTATGGTTTGAGGCAAAAATAAACTTGTTTCAAAACTAATAACTATTAAAAAATTACCGATGAAGAATTGACGATTATTGGTGGCGTAACGGATCCCATAACTTTAGACGTGCAATTACGACTTTCTCAAGTTTCTTCCTGGCTACTATTTTAAATGTCACAAGTCTATTATTAAGAGCAACTAAAAAACAAATATTTTTAGCTCAAAAATTACTTTTAAAAATTAAGACTAATGAAATCAAGTTCAATTGATCAAGTATTGCTTTATTAGACATTAATATTAATTACACTTAACTTTAATAAATAGTCTTAGATTCAAGACGCATATTTGCAATATTTTTCTATTACATAAAGTTTAACATAAAATTCGATAAAATTCATTAAACGAGATAACATGAATTTCTTCCTCTTTATATAAGTTTTACTACTAAATTCCTACATTTTTTCTAATTATTATCATAGACAGATCACTTTTTGTTGGTGACTCCTTGAAAATATAAAATGTCAAACATTTGTTTTGTAATAGGTTTTAGTAACTAATTCACACTTATAAGCAAATTATTAGCCGAGTTACATAATGGAATCGTTATTTTCATGTTATTTATGTAATAAAGAAAGTGATCGATCTGCTATCATGAACTGTTTGGCATATTTTTTTTGTACAGGAAAGACAGTTATTAATATTCAGTATTTACCCAAACTTAATTATTGTTATTAACAGTCATATATTGCCAGCTTTCTACTAATTGAGTATACTGAAAATTAAATTGAATATATATTCAAGAAGCATAGAATTTTAAGATGATATATCAAGTCTAATATCACGGCATTACGGTGTTAGTAATAATTAATGTTGTTAATGAATTTAATTTGAGAAAAAGGGCAGATGTTAAATTAAAATTCTTTCGGATTAAAAGAATATTGTTTTGTATGTAAAATAACCTCTGGTTAGAAAATAGCAAAACAATATTCTCAAATTCTGGGAGTATGTGGATTTTTTTTTCTTTTACAAGTTTAAATTCAACTAAATTGATTAATAAATAAAGAAAACTGAATAAAACTAAAATAAAAGAGAAAATTCTGAAGATATACTTTTGTTTATGAAAATGTAAATTTTTTTAAAACAACTCATTTCATGGTTTTTGTTAATTTTTATTATAAATATTTAGTAATCATTTGTTGTATAAAAATTTCCACTTAGTGGAATATTAAAATTTAAAAACATAAGAAAATATCTGATGATTTAATTTTTACATTATAAGAAAATGTAACAAAATTTCAAAGTAACATCTGAATTATGTAAATTTTTAAAATTCTATTTGGTAGTAAAGTAATTTTTTGTTTTTTTGAAAAAAATTATGACATTTACGTCAGTGTAGAATTTAAATTACTAATAATATTTAAAAACCATACATTATTTATTCTTTTCAAGTTATGAAAATGAACCTAAACAAATGTATAATAAACACAAATTACAAAACATAATGTCCAACGTAAAACTTATTAAATTTAATAAATGCAAATATTCAGCACCGTAAAAACCAATAATTTACAGTTTTAAAAAACACTTATTAAATTTATTATAAAGACATTAGCCTATAAACATTATAATTACACAATTTAGTCCTCTAAATTTACTTGCAAATTTTTAACACTTCTACAACAAAAATGTACCAAACCAATAATTATTACACATCCCGATTTTTAAAATAAGTAAATAATTATTGTTACCACAATTTACAGTAATCAGCTTAAATAATACTGTCACAAATTTCAAATCAACTAGTGCAATAATAATTGCAAAACACAAAATTAAATTCTGGTATCACACCGGGTACCAGAACTGAAAGCTGAGCACCTGCCACTGCACAGTATCCACTGGTACCACAACGAAACAAGCGAACAAAAGGGCCCAAAAAAGTCTCACAACTGATGGACATTCCTCAGCATCATCAACGTCACCGCAAAAACAAACTATTGCCGTTGAAAAATCTCACCTGAACTAGCTCGGAGTGCTCAGCTCCGTTTCAGGTCTGCAAAGAATGCGCGGATCACTGATTTTGGAGCGCGACTTTTGGGTCTGGCGTTGCGGTTCAACGCTCGTATAAGCACTCGTTATTAATTTTATATTGAAAAATTGGCGCCCTATGTGGGGTGGCGGTGAGATTAATGCGCGCATCGACGCTGACAACGGGACCGACACTGCCACATCGTTGATCTCTTTCTCTTTTTTTCTAAATCCCAAAAGCGTTTTTCTTACTCGTCGTCGTCATCGGTCCGCAACCGTCGCTCGGCGACTGTCTCCGCAACCGGTTGCAAGAAAACTCGGCGGCCTGAACACTGAAAGGGGGGGATAAGGTGCGACCAGGCCCGGAATCAAGGGGATATGTTACGGGTTCAGGAGACACCGTGATTCTGAGTTTTCTTTTTTTTCTCCATATTTTCCTTTTTCCTTATTTTGAACAAAGTAAAGTTACAATTTTGCAAGATGGGAAAATTTAAAATTGTTTCATTTATGCCAACCGTCTTTTAATTTTAATATATATTTAAGTATACTTTGTATTTCTTTCGGTATTTTTAGATTAACAATTTATTGAAGTTCTATTAGTAAAAGGTACAATTAAATTTTAATAGAAGATTTTTAATTTCCAAAGTTTGTAATTATCTGACGTATTTGTAAACTTCAGTTTGTTATGTGTAAATTGCTCATTTACTTTTTAAAAAAGTTTAATTACGAAGATAAACAACCACACGGAATCAATTTTTTTATTCTGCATTCTGGAAGTGTAAGATGTAATATAGGAACTAGTGAAATGTACTATCATTTTTATTTATGTAACAAATATAGTAAATATATACACATCAGCACATAATGATAAGCATTTGCAAAACTAAAAAGTGCTATTAAGAAGTTTAAATTGAAAAATAAGACCTTTTTCTTGATTATATACTTTTTTTCTTAATACGTTTCCCATCAATCAATTTTAAATTAAAGTTTGTTTGCTTGATTACTTTAAATATGTATGATTAATTTTGTAAATCAGTTTAGATTTCGTCATTAACTTATAAAATTTCCATTTTATATAACAAACATATCAACATCATATTATTTAAATTAATTCAAATTGCAAATGTGAAAAAAAACATTAAATTTTAATTTTTAAAAACACTTACAAAACTTTTATAGTAAAAAATAATAAATTTATAATGTACAATGAAAAT
>JABFPM010002989.1:0-15270 GCA_022817325.1 Idris sp. 1 HC-2018
ATCGGAGGCCAGTCGGAGGGTTCTTGCTCCTCCTCTTCCTCGTCGTCGTCCTCGATGTTGTCCTTGGTCTGACATGCCGTGTCCTTTTTCAGTGGCTCGTTCTCGTCATACAGCGCCAGCGACTGGTTCCGGTAGAGTTGCTGCATGTACTGGTGGTAGTGCTGCTCCTGCAGCTGCCGTATTAGGATGCCCTGTTGCTCCGGGTTGCCCGGATACTGTTGCTCAGCGTAGATTTTAAACTGGTGGTAGGTCTGCTGGTTGAGGGCCTCCTGGATGACTCGTCGCTGGTTTTCCTGCTTCATTCGCTCCTCCTCCTCGCGTTTCCTTAGAGCCTCGAGCTCCTCCTGGCGCCGGGCTTCCTCGAGTTCGCGAAGTTCGAGCTCTCTTTTCAGACGCTGCTTTTCCTCATTGTCACGTTTTTTGGCCTCGACCACGGTCTTAAAGAGGGGACAGAGCTTGTCGAGGAGAACGACGAAGCCCTCCATGGCCTGCTCCTTGGTGATGTCGCCGAGGTTCTGCCAGGCCACTCGACGGTCTTTTCCAATTACGTCGAGAACTCCTAAGGGTGGCGCGTTGTCAGCTGTACATTTTCCGTGGTTCACCTGCTGGGTAAAGGCTACGAGCTTCAGTTTGTCTTCGTACGAAAGGTGTACCGCTTTACCTTCTTTTTCTGGAAAAAACAAATATTAATTTAAATTTAATAGTTTTATTATTGATAACTCTATTGCAAAATAATCATTAATTAAATTTTTAATTATAGAAATATTTTTATTTTTATATTCATAATTTTGAATAATTAATGAGTATATCACATGCAGTTACACTAATTGTTCAAACTTCTATTTATATTAAGCTTTATGTTTTCTTAAGGTGATTATTCCGTAGCAACGATAATCAAAACACTGTCTTATTTAGTAAAATAAAAATTGTGTTTATCAAAATTTTGTGTTAAATGTACCTTTAAACTATCTAAAATACTTTATTTGAATGTATTAAATAAATAAAAATTAAGCAAAATTATTATTAAAATTTTAATAATTATTTTATTTTACAAACAACGGACTGTCTTATGGATGCCATCGTAAATTTTAATAAAACCTACCTTAAATATTTTTTTTAAGTTTTAACTACAACATACTTGATTTCTAGGATGGGAAAATAATTACTTAATAAAATACAAAATTTGTTATTATTTACAAAAATTTTCTTGATTTTTGTATCGAATAACATTCGAAAATCAAATAGACAGTTTTTGTTCTTTCTCCGTAATTTTCATAAATGTTATATCTTATTCACGAAATATTGTCCCATCCTAGAAATCAAATATATTTTTAGTTGAGACTTCAAAAAATATTTTAAAGTAGGTTCCATTAAAATTTATTCTGTCGAATTAAACGATTTTTGTTTTCTTTTTATTTTACGTATTTTCACCAACTTAATGAATTATAATATAAAAACAAATTAGTGTGACTTATTCTACATTTTATTAAATATTAATGTTAAGTTTTTGAATTTGACAGCTAAAAAATGTTGTGTGGGTAGTGGCACATTTGACATGAAATGCCCCATACAAATGCAATTTTTAAATATTATACTAGTTATCATTAATTTAAATTTAAAGTTATATTAAAAACATTTTTTATCATAGTTACGAAGTATTTTTTTAATAAATATTATATCGTTATTGAGAAAACTTTATGAGTAGCAGAAAACAATGTGAATAGTACAAGTTGTTTAAAGGTATAGTACTAGTAATTGTCTGACTTGTGTATTTATTAAACATAAGTATATAGTTGTCATAAGTAAAATCTGTTATTCTACATATTGTATATTCATTGTTAAATATTTTTTTAAAAATAAACTCAATGTAGCGAGTTAAATTACCGATTTTTATAAATGTTTAAAATCAATTTATTTAATAATTACAAACTTTTTAAAAGAAATTGTTTTTGAAAGTTGAAAAAATAGTAAAATAATCAATACAATATAACATTTATTTTTAAAACTTTTACGTCACAATAAATATATAAAATAGGTTTTTTTTTCTTCTATAAGTTCATGCTTGAAATTAAAATTATTGATTAACTTAAACTTATCTGTATCAATATTTGAAAAAAGTAATTAAAATAATGATACATTTATTCAGTGAAATTAATTTTTATGACAAAATATTTTTAAACTTCTGTTTTAATAATTATTTTAAATGTTTTGCTTTATTTTAAAAAGTTGTTTTCTCAATGACAGTCAAAAGAAACACCTGATCAATTTCAATAAATGTATACATTGAATAAAGTTGGACTATAAAGCACTGAATGCTTAATATTTTCATAAATAAATTAAACTTTGTTCAATGTATTTTATCTAGCTATTCAATGAAAGTCGTATTTAAGTGAAAGTTGAATAATTGCAACTAATATAATGATAATAAAAACGAAAAATAAATAAAATAACAAGAAATTAATTAATCATTCATACAAAGTATAAATAATAATAAATATATAAACATACGAGTGCAATTAAATTTTAAATAATTTTAGTAAATTTTGTAAAATTTCAATTCAAAATTGACACTGACAAAAAAATACTTACCAATTGTTGTGTATTTTAAATGTTTACACTGAGTTTGACAGATAATGTTAATGAAATGTGCATTATTTACCTTTATAAAAGTTAAGAGCGATTTTATATAAATCCCGAATTTCAAATCCCGATAGATGTTGCTCAAATTCGGTTTTTTCCTTGGAATTAATTTCATTTTCTTCGTTTTCTGCGTCATTGATTCTTAAATTTGGCAATTTCTCTTCAACAACAAAAATATCGTCATTCGTTGACGCCATTTGTAATTTTGTGACACCGACACGTCAATCGACAGTGCTTGTAAACATTCAAACAGCAAATTACCGAAATTCCCCGTTGAGCAATACTGCCAACATGAATTCAGTTAAATTCATTTTTATCGATTTTAGCCCTGTCTTCTGCTAATTGTTATTAAAAAAATTGACAATGTCTTAACATAATCTCAAAATTTTAACTACAGAAAGTGAAATCGAAGTTTATTTTTTCAACATTTATTACCAAATGTTAATATATAATTAATTTTTACACAACTCTAATAGAAAACATTTTTTTTTGCGTAATTTGATAACATAACCTAAAAAAGAAATCAAGATTAAAGCTGAATGATGTATGACATAAATATTATCAATATGTTTGTGTGTGTGTGTTATTAACACAGTCACGCAGATACCGGTTTTACGATGTCAGTGCATGTAGCAAGACAGTTTAGCGAATTTAGCAAATTAAAGTTAAATAAGTAAAGTCCGATGACAGTCGCGCTCGGACGACACGCGAGGGTAAACGTTTTTCATCTATTGATGACACTTGTTGGAAACACATGTTTAAACACATTTGAATTTTATTTTTGATATCAGCATTTATTTTCTGTCAAAATGAGCTTGGAGGATTACAAGGACATCGTCGCGATGAGCGCGATGATTTGCACGATGGGACACATGCTGTCGGGAACGTAAGATAATAAATTTAAATTTTCAATAATCAATAATCAATGAAAAATACAATTATAAAAATTGCGATTCGAAATAAGGAAAAATAATTTTGAACAAAAAAATAATTAGATTTGTTCATGTTAAATTCAACAGAAAATTTTTGATTTTTTTAAAGGAAGTGTCTACAGGCACGGATACGCAGTGCTGCGTATGATACGCAGTCACTGCGTGTAGATAACTGCGTGCAGATAACTGCGTATACGCAGTTATTCAAATTTACCAGGTAGCTGCGTACACGCAGTTCCTAGTTACTTTTTAATAAATAAACAATTTCAATTTTTATTAATAAATTTTATCTAGGAATGGTAAAACGTATTGTAGAGGTTATGTTTTACATCATAAATGTTTAAAATTAAATCAAATTTTTATTTTTTTAAATATACTGATACATTTTTTTAACTATAATAATAATGATAATAATAATAATTCTTATTTATTTCAGGAATTTTTTTTATTTAAACAAATTATGGAATACATAAAATAATTATTTTTCATTCTTATCAAATATCAAAATTCTTTCAAAATTGGTGACATAACTCTTTTGTCTGGTGTAACAAAATAAAATTATAAAATAATAATTAATTTAGCATAAATTTGATTTCAAACTTTTAAATTTTTTGTTTTTACAGCTTGTTCAATAAACGCCATATTTACATCAAATTTATGTTAGATTAATTTGTTTATAATTTGCTTATAATTAAAAAACATTCAAATAATAATTAATTTTTTTCAAGTTTTTGGCTTTAAATAAACAATACAACTTATCCAACAATTATTTTGCCTTAACACAAATCGGGCAGAACCAATGTTCGTCATTTTTTGGCATTTCTTTTTTTTTAATCATTTTGAGACAGAACCAATATGGTATACAAAATATATCGAGGTTGATTACTTTTGTGGTTTTGTCTTTACATAAGTTGTTAATGAAGAAGATGGTCGACCTACAATTTTAATGGGAGATTGTACATTAATATCACTAATTGTATTTACTACATGTTTCTGTGACTTTAAGTTACTAAATTGGTTTACATTGCCATGCAACATTGATTGAGTTTTACCCACTACCACAATGCGTTTTTCCCGCCACAAAGATTCAAGCGTTTTCAGTAAATTTAATTTATGTGGTGTAAAATCTTTCAAAGATAAAATTTTATCCTGGATTGAAAGCAATAGTTTCCGCTTTCCGCCTGTACTTTGTGGTACTTTATCGTTACATTTTTTCAATACAGTTTCGACTTCATTTATCTGTATTGTTTCGTCATGCCACGATTGTAGTAAGTCTTGAAGAACTTTTTTTTTTTCGTTGAAAGATTCTCCGCATGAATTACATGCCATTTCTACAATACTGCGTAAAAGTAGTTTACAGCTTTGTTTTAGGTCTTCAGGTGAGTTTGCAGCTTGTGTCGATAAATCCATTATAGAGGAGGATGAAGCGGTACTATGGTTTTCGGGTCCATATAATGTCCTATAAAAATTCATATAATACATTTAATCATTGTTGTCAAGATTCGTAAAAAAAAGAATAAAAGAATAACAGTTCGAATAAAAAAAATTATAATTTTACTTTTTGTAAAAAGCTAAAAAATTACCTTAAAACTTGTTTATAAAATGATTTTGTCCATCTTTTTGCACTCAAATTTTCGTCAAACAGATTTTCTTCAAAATTCGTACGTGTTCCAAATATATGACGACAAGGTAACAACGACGTTTGAAATATGCTGCAATCGCAGGATGTTGTAGTTGTAGTTACTATTTCGTCTCGAAATTTAAAAGAACAAGTTTTTTTGTCTTGGTCCTGGTTTATAATTTTAAGTATGCTGCATTTTTTCAATTCTTCCTGTACATACGTGAAAGCTTTTTCAGTTAAAAAATTTTGATATGCTTGCTCTGGATTTCTTGTCACAGAATCAGTCTTAGAGGTTTTGAAAAGAGTATTTAAAGCTCTTTGTTCGTTTTGCAAAATTTGAGATCTTAAAAATTTAAAAATCATTTTGAAAAATTCAACTAAAGAATTGTTCTTGCCCACGCATTGTTTTATTTTCGCATTCATACCTTCCAATCGATTGTTTGTGTAATTATATAAATTACCATTTTTCATATTTCCGACTGTCCATTCCTTTTGAATGCCAAGCCAATTTTTGTTAAAGTATTCAATCACATCACTTTTTACTGTTTTGCAAAATTCTTCGTACAATTCCTGATAATTCTTTAACGAACGACTATAGGCTAATTTTTGCAATAAATTTAAAGCAGCATCCTTTTCATCTTTAGTTATATCCATTTTTTGAACAGCAACTTCACGACTAAATGTTTGCAAAGTATGAAATAAACATAAATATAATTTTGCATTAGGAATTTTACTCCTAAGAACTCCTCTCATAGTTTCGTCCTTATCTGTCATGAAGCAAAGGATGTTTTTGATTGCTGCAGAATTTTCTTCGACAAATCGATCAACTACCCATGAGTAAATTGGCTTAGTTTCTGAATTTAAAACAGCAATTCCTACTATTTCACTTCCCCCATTAGAGTCTTCGACCATAAATATTAATACGACGAAACCATTTACGATCAACTTGTATGTGCCATCCACAAACACAATTTCTGGCCAATAAGCCATACATTTTCTCATTTTCTCTGTTGAAAAATACAATGCCTGAAATTCTCCATTTTTGTGTAAAATGTGCTCGTTCCCACCTGTTGAAACAACAATAAATAAAATGCTTTGAAAATTTATTGAATACTTTTTTCATTTGAATTTTTTTTTGTCAAATTGTTATATATTTAATTTATTACCTTACGATGAAAGTGAATTTAATTGTTTGATAAAAAACTGCTTGAACGATATACTTATTAGATATTTATTTGTACCTTCTTTTTGAATGACGTTTACTGCTTCTTGAAGATCATTCTTATTAGGAATATTTTTTGTCATGTATTTTATATTACTTAAACTTTTTAAAGAAACATGCTTGTTTTTTTCCACAAATAGGTGCTCTTGTACAAGTTTCGAATTACAGTGCATTTTTAAAAGATTTGCAGTATATTGATAAGTTCCGGGTGACAATCTGCGATTCTGAGGTAATGCGTCAAACAGCAACTTTAAATTTGAAAACAATTAAGCTAATTATTAAATATAATTAAATTGAATAAAAATTAACCAATATTTTATATAAATATATTTATTATGAAGAACATTTTTTTTAATGACTGTTTTATATAGTCTGAATTAATTAATATGATTACTTACTTGCGAATCATCATGATTTTGATGAATTAAATGCAATTTTGTAATACATAAGTGAGTTTTTTCTTTGTTTAAACGAAGTTGAATCATCGCATCACAGTTTGCTTTATAGCTCCTATATAAAGTAAAGATTATAAAATAAAATATTTTTTACATTATGTTTTATATAATATTAATAATAAGAATATAAATATTAACAATAAATTGATAAAAAAAGAAAATTTAAATTCGCCAATCGGACAGTAAAAAAATTTTTTAATTATTAATAAATTGTTAATTTCATTTAAATATGAATTAAAGAAAGAATAATAACTATGTATTCATTTATAAACAAACAAATTTAACAATATTATTTACCTTTTTTTCGGTAACAAAAATTACTTTTCATCTTATTGACAAAAAATTATTTACTTCAGTTCATATTTAAACAAAATGTATGAATTTATTTATTGAGTTTCAGACGAAATTTCCCAATGTAAAGATTGATATATTGAAAATTACTTGAAAATGATAGAAAATACTGTCGAAATGTCGCAAAAATGTATATAAATATGTAATAATCGTCGTTTTTAAGAGCAAGTCAAAACTTTATAAGTACATAATAATTTAAATGTTTTTTTGTCTGATTGAGGAATTTAATTTCAATTTTCTACATAATAATAATATGAATTGAGAAAATAATGATAAATGAAGTAGCTTACGAAGTTCTTCTTTTTCCAGCAGATTTAGAAGTAAATTTACCTCCAAACATACACTTGTATTGTACTTCATAATAATGTATGGCTTTGTTTACATTTTCACAACCTGGCCTTGAAGCTAACAATCTAGACTCTTTTATGACAAAAACATTTTTTACTTCTTTTTGATATTTATTGAAATATTCCTTGCATTCTATGAAAGTAGCAAACTTCATGCCCACATGCGGAGAGTCTTCCATCATTTAAACTTTACTAAAAATAAATTAAATTTTGTAGAAAAAAAAAATGTTACTTGCATGGTTTTTACATGTTAATCTTTGTATTTTATTAAAAAAAAAAAAAAAAAACACTCAATTTAAAAAAATACTTACTTTATGAATTTGGACTTAACGTAAATTTCGTGTTTTTCCGTTTAATGGTAAACGTTAATTATCTTAAGTTTTCACTATTTTTTTTCTTTTTGCTAACTTAATCGACCATCTTCAACAATATCAAACTAAATGTATACATAATCAGGGTTGCACTCTTCAAACATTAAAATTTCTATATATTTGTGTTTCAACGGTAAACTTCAAATTGTTACTTTTATATTTATAATGTTGTACAATTTGATTTATAAAAGTAAGTTTTGTATGAAAAGCATATTTGTACGTCACGTCACAATTGAAATGGTAAGTCAGAATTTAATATAATATATATAATAGAATACATTGAATATATATTTTCTGTAATAAAAGTAAATAATAACTTGTGGAATCTCAAATTTGTTTGTAAACAAAAGATGCACAAGATTATAATTTTAGGGTTAAGTTAAAAATCTCAAATAGTTATATACAGTAGCTTGATTTTGTTTACAAAATTAATTTTAGATAATAGCACTAAAAAAAATAAATAAAAATCCATTACTTGAGTTTAGACATATCAATTGATATAATTCACTGCATTAAATATTTTTCATTTTTAGCTATCACCTGAATTAGTTTTTGTAAACCAATCTTGCAAGTTATTTTTTCTAAACTGATATATAACTTTTAACTAAAAATTGAAAATAATTTCAATATATTAATCATTTTATAGGAGGTCTCAAAATTTGAAATTGGACAAAAATTTGAGAAATTTTCTGCATTAGAAGAAGCATTAAAACAACACGAAAATCAGTTTAAAACGAAAATTTTAAAGAAGCGGACTAGATACTTTGAAAAAGTACACGTTAAACCTCCAACACCTGACGTTTTAAAAGCTTTAGGTGGAATTTATGAAATATTTTATATTTGCAAATATGCTACCATTCCTGGCAGAAAAGGGTATTTGATTGTTCATTTCTTTATTTACTTAATATAAATCATAATTAAAAACATTTAATAAAGATATTAATAACAATTAAATAATTATTATAAAAAAATTAAAAAAAAATTTTTTTCAGACCAGATAGTCGTGATTGTCTATTTATAGTTAATTTACGTGCTACAGATAAACAAAATTTAGTGGTCATTGAAGTTAATTCATCGCATAACTCTCACGAGAAACAAGAAAAGGTAAATTAATTATTTGAATTTGTATAATATTTTAAAATATTTATTTAATATTAAGTTGATTGTTTAATTTTAAGGTACAAGATAATAATAAGAAACCAGAACATGTAAATAACTTAGTCGAACCTGCGGTGCCCAAGGTGGATGAATTGCCTATTTCCACTGTAAATCACGAGTGGATTTTTTTCATCCGTTTTAAAGTACATAAAATTCCCTATCGATTCGATTCATATAAAAAATAATTTTTATTCAATAAGAGACTTTATAATATAGCTACTATAAGTAAACATTTTGATAATAAATCTTTTTGTTTCCACTTATTTTGTCTATCTACATATAAATTCATTTTTAAACTTTAATATAATATATATTGAAATCTATATAATTCAATAAATAAAATTAAAAAAAAACGTGTTTTACAATTATAATATATACATTTTTTAATAAAGTCTTTTATTATTTTTAGTATTATATATTATTTTCAATTATTTGCAGTAATATTATTATTATTATATTTTACAGAAGTGGGTGAATTTGAAGATGTTTTAAACAATTTACTTCAAAAAATTAAGTCTAATTTACTTGGGAGTGAGGAACCTGAAGCTATTGACAAATTAAACCACTTATACAAATTAATGAGCCTATGGGAAAAAAAAGAACTTGTTATAATTCAAAGCGTATATGAAAATTTATCTGTTATAAATATGAGTGACTTAGATTTTAAAACTTTTGAAAGTAATACTGACCCACAAAATAGTAGCATGGTTACAGAACCAAGTAGTACTAAAACTGCTTCAAAAAGTGATGCTTTCATCATTACTCAGCTAAGTAGTACTAAAACTGGTTCAGAAAGTAATGATGTCATCACTGCTAAACCATATACTATGGAAACTGGTTCAGAAAGTAATAGTGCAATTGTTGCTCAACCAAATACTACGGCAACTGGTTCGGAAAGTAATGATGTCATCATTGCTAAACCACAAACAACGGAAACAAGTTCAGAAAGTAATAGTGTCATTTTTGATCAACCACATACTACGAAAACTGGTTCGGAAAGTAATGATGCCATCATTGCTAAACCAAGTGTTACTGAAGCTGTTTCAGAAAGTAATGATGACATTATTTTTGAACCAAGCATTAACGATTCATCATATGCATGGTCATTTGATATGGAAATAAAATCCTCGTTCCCGCACGATACTAAGCCATTAGATTTCAAACCATTATGTCCAATTATTAAATCCGTTGTACAATCAAATTTAGTATCACTCAGGGCGAAGGAAAATATTTCAGAGTCACTCACTACCGATGCACTTGATTTGGAACTAAAAAATGCTGAACCGAACTGTATCAAACCTGATGAAAAAAATTTAAGTTTTATTACAGTTTCGGATAAAAAGCAAACGAGAGGTCGGCCAAAACGTTCGCGCAAAACGACTGTGATTGGACTTCCTTGCTCGCAAACAAAAAAAATAAACAAATTAACTGTTTTCAAAGAACTTTCTAAGAAAGAACAAATAGAGAAAATTTTAAGTTGGGTGATATCTGAAGATCTCAAATCTCAGATATTAGACAATATTATTAAGATAAATCCAAATGATCTAAGTATTCATAATAATTTAAAAGACTCTCTTGTTGATGATTTAGTGCAATTAGAATTTATACGTCCTTATTTTACTGAATCAGCTTTTAATTTATTAGTTACAGAAGTTAACAAAAAGAAAAAATCTGGAAAGTTGACATGTAATATTTGCTGTAAATCTGTTAAAAATGGCTCGATAGCTTGTGATGTATGTCTCTGCTGGTATCACTTGAAATGCGTGATTAAAAAAAAAGAAATGCCAAAAAATGACGAACATTGGTTCTGCCCGATTTGTGTTAAGGCAAAATAATTGTTGGATAAGTTGTATTGTTTATTTAAAGCCAAAAACTTGAAAAAAATTAATTATTATTTGAATGTTTTTTAATTATAAGCAAATTATAAACAAATTAATCTAACATAAATTTGATGTAAATATGGCGTTTATTGAACAAGCTGTAAAAACAAAAAATTTAAAAGTTTGAAATCAAATTTATGCTAAATTAATTATTATTTTATAATTTTATTTTGTTACACCAGACAAAAGAGTTATGTCACCAATTTTGAAAGAATTTTGATATTTGATAAGAATGAAAAATAATTATTTTATGTATTCCATAATTTGTTTAAATAAAAAAAATTCCTGAAATAAATAAGAATTATTATTATTATCATTATTATTATAGTTAAAAAAATGTATCAGTATATTTAAAAAAATAAAAATTTGATTTAATTTTAAACATTTATGATGTAAAACATAACCTCTACAATACGTTTTACCATTCCTAGATAAAATTTATTAATAAAAATTGAAATTGTTTATTTATTAAAAAGTAACTAGGAACTGCGTGTACGCAGCTACCTGGTAAATTTGAATAACTGCGTATACGCAGTTATCTGCACGCAGTTATCTACACGCAGTGACTGCGTATCATACGCAGCACTGCGTATCCGTGCCTGTAGACACTTCCTTTAAAAAAATCAAAAATTTTCTGTTGAATTTAACATGAACAAATCTAATTATTTTTTTGTTCAAAATTATTTTTCCTTATTTCGAATCGCAATTTTTATAATTGTATTTTTCATTGATTATTGATTATTGAAAATTTAAATTTATTATCTTACGTTCCCGACAGCATGTGTCCCATCGTGCAAATCATCGCGCTCATCGCGACGATGTCCTTGTAATCCTCCAAGCTCATTTTGACAGAAAATAAATGCTGATATCAAAAATAAAATTCAAATGTGTTTAAACATGTGTTTCCAACAAGTGTCATCAATAGATGAAAAACGTTTACCCTCGCGTGTCGTCCGAGCGCGACTGTCATCGGACTTTACTTATTTAACTTTAATTTGCTAAATTCGCTAAACTGTCTTGCTACATGCACTGACATCGTAAAACCGGTATCTGCGTGACTGTGTTAATAACACACACACACAAACATATTGATAATATTTATGTCATACATCATTCAGCTTTAATCTTGATTTCTTTTTTAGGTTATGTTATCAAATTACGCAAAAAAAAATGTTTTCTATTAGAGTTGTGTAAAAATTAATTATATATTAACATTTGGTAATAAATGTTGAAAAAATAAACTTCGATTTCACTTTCTGTAGTTAAAATTTTGAGATTATGTTAAGACATTGTCAATTTTTTTAATAACAATTAGCAGAAGACAGGGCTAAAATCGATAAAAATGAATTTAACTGAATTCATGTTGGCAGTATTGCTCAACGGGGAATTTCGGTAATTTGCTGTTTGAATGTTTACAAGCACTGTCGATTGACGTGTCGGTGTCACAAAATTACAAATGGCGTCAACGAATGACGATATTTTTGTTGTTGAAGAGAAATTGCCAAATTTAAGAATCAATGACGCAGAAAACGAAGAAAATGAAATTAATTCCAAGGAAAAAACCGAATTTGAGCAACATCTATCGGGATTTGAAATTCGGGATTTATATAAAATCGCTCTTAACTTTTATAAAGGTAAATAATGCACATTTCATTAACATTATCTGTCAAACTCAGTGTAAACATTTAAAATACACAACAATTGGTAAGTATTTTTTTGTCAGTGTCAATTTTGAATTGAAATTTTACAAAATTTACTAAAATTATTTAAAATTTAATTGCACTCGTATGTTTATATATTTATTATTATTTATACTTTGTATGAATGATTAATTAATTTCTTGTTATTTTATTTATTTTTCGTTTTTATTATCATTATATTAGTTGCAATTATTCAACTTTCACTTAAATACGACTTTCATTGAATAGCTAGATAAAATACATTGAACAAAGTTTAATTTATTTATGAAAATATTAAGCATTCAGTGCTTTATAGTCCAACTTTATTCAATGTATACATTTATTGAAATTGATCAGGTGTTTCTTTTGACTGTCATTGAGAAAACAACTTTTTAAAATAAAGCAAAACATTTAAAATAATTATTAAAACAGAAGTTTAAAAATATTTTGTCATAAAAATTAATTTCACTGAATAAATGTATCATTATTTTAATTACTTTTTTCAAATATTGATACAGATAAGTTTAAGTTAATCAATAATTTTAATTTCAAGCATGAACTTATAGAAGAAAAAAAAACCTATTTTATATATTTATTGTGACGTAAAAGTTTTAAAAATAAATGTTATATTGTATTGATTATTTTACTATTTTTTCAACTTTCAAAAACAATTTCTTTTAAAAAGTTTGTAATTATTAAATAAATTGATTTTAAACATTTATAAAAATCGGTAATTTAACTCGCTACATTGAGTTTATTTTTAAAAAAATATTTAACAATGAATATACAATATGTAGAATAACAGATTTTACTTATGACAACTATATACTTATGTTTAATAAATACACAAGTCAGACAATTACTAGTACTATACCTTTAAACAACTTGTACTATTCACATTGTTTTCTGCTACTCATAAAGTTTTCTCAATAACGATATAATATTTATTAAAAAAATACTTCGTAACTATGATAAAAAATGTTTTTAATATAACTTTAAATTTAAATTAATGATAACTAGTATAATATTTAAAAATTGCATTTGTATGGGGCATTTCATGTCAAATGTGCCACTACCCACACAACATTTTTTAGCTGTCAAATTCAAAAACTTAACATTAATATTTAATAAAATGTAGAATAAGTCACACTAATTTGTTTTTATATTATAATTCATTAAGTTGGTGAAAATACGTAAAATAAAAAGAAAACAAAAATCGTTTAATTCGACAGAATAAATTTTAATGGAACCTACTTTAAAATATTTTTTGAAGTCTCAACTAAAAATATATTTGATTTCTAGGATGGGACAATATTTCGTGAATAAGATATAACATTTATGAAAATTACGGAGAAAGAACAAAAACTGTCTATTTGATTTTCGAATGTTATTCGATACAAAAATCAAGAAAATTTTTGTAAATAATAACAAATTTTGTATTTTATTAAGTAATTATTTTCCCATCCTAGAAATCAAGTATGTTGTAGTTAAAACTTAAAAAAAATATTTAAGGTAGGTTTTATTAAAATTTACGATGGCATCCATAAGACAGTCCGTTGTTTGTAAAATAAAATAATTATTAAAATTTTAATAATAATTTTGCTTAATTTTTATTTATTTAATACATTCAAATAAAGTATTTTAGATAGTTTAAAGGTACATTTAACACAAAATTTTGATAAACACAATTTTTATTTTACTAAATAAGACAGTGTTTTGATTATCGTTGCTACGGAATAATCACCTTAAGAAAACATAAAGCTTAATATAAATAGAAGTTTGAACAATTAGTGTAACTGCATGTGATATACTCATTAATTATTCAAAATTATGAATATAAAAATAAAAATATTTCTATAATTAAAAATTTAATTAATGATTATTTTGCAATAGAGTTATCAATAATAAAACTATTAAATTTAAATTAATATTTGTTTTTTCCAGAAAAAGAAGGTAAAGCGGTACACCTTTCGTACGAAGACAAACTGAAGCTCGTAGCCTTTACCCAGCAGGTGAACCACGGAAAATGTACAGCTGACAACGCGCCACCCTTAGGAGTTCTCGACGTAATTGGAAAAGACCGTCGAGTGGCCTGGCAGAACCTCGGCGACATCACCAAGGAGCAGGCCATGGAGGGCTTCGTCGTTCTCCTCGACAAGCTCTGTCCCCTCTTTAAGACCGTGGTCGAGGCCAAAAAACGTGACAATGAGGAAAAGCAGCGTCTGAAAAGAGAGCTCGAACTTCGCGAACTCGAGGAAGCCCGGCGCCAGGAGGAGCTCGAGGCTCTAAGGAAACGCGAGGAGGAGGAGCGAATGAAGCAGGAAAACCAGCGACGAGTCATCCAGGAGGCCCTCAACCAGCAGACCTACCACCAGTTTAAAATCTACGCTGAGCAACAGTATCCGGGCAACCCGGAGCAACAGGGCATCCTAATACGGCAGCTGCAGGAGCAGCACTACCACCAGTACATGCAGCAACTCTACCGGAACCAGTCGCTGGCGCTGTATGACGAGAACGAGCCACTGAAAAAGGACACGGCATGTCAGACCAAGGACAACATCGAGGACGACGACGAGGAAGAGGAGGAGCAAGAACCCTCCGACTGGCCTCCGAT
>JABFPM010002990.1:4981-15270 GCA_022817325.1 Idris sp. 1 HC-2018
TCCTGCGAATACACTCGTATACATATTCGCGCAACTTTCCTCCACCCTCTCACGTACATATACGCACATAACTCCGAATTGCCAAAGGAAAAGAAAAAAGGAGCGCATCGCGCAATCAATAGAAAGTGCGGGCTTTAGCATGACAATCAACGATCAAATAAGAGAAACGTCAGCTAGGACAAACGTGTGCCAGCAATGTGCGGCATGTTAACAACATGCTGTTCACAAATTATTTTGTGTCTGCATGTAGTCGCGACTTTAAAACCAGCCAATAGCGCTCGTCAATGCCTAGATTAAAAAAAAAGAAAAATGAAGTCCAGATTGTGCTTCTCTTGTATTTTTTTTTGTTATGTGTTGATAAAGTAATATTTGAATACATTCATATTTTATTGGATGGTATTTCAGATGAATTTGTTATTTTTAATTCAAGCAAACCAAAATGATGAAAATTTATGTCATGAATACAAAAAAATTTCATTTACAATAATGTGTTTCTAATTTTGAACAAAATTCTTTTTACAAAATAGAAATCACTTGAATAGGTAGCAACAAAATTATTCCAAAGGCATAGCCGACGAATCTTTTTAACAATGTCTTCCCAGCAACACGCATGTCGGATGTTTACAGCTTAAGAATGCCAATATTCGAAGCCAGGGGCGTGGGCTTGACTATAAGGGCTTTGAGGTAACCGCGACGTTGACGAGTACTGGGCCCTTATGAAATTACCGTGAACAGTGCAAATTCTAACGCGACTGGCTAAAGGCGGCAGTCTTTTGGAAAATTGACGATATGAAACACAGGCTTACTTCACGCCGACTTACATATATATACACGGAACAAAGAAAAAGATTATACAAAATGAAAGCAAAGCAACACTGAGACGAATATGAAAAATACCCCACTGCAAACTTACCCAAACGGCATTTCTGCGGTGTTTCATCTGAAAGACAAAAAAAATTCATCTTTTAATACTGCATATTATAAAAAAGTTAATAATTTTTTGAAACTGGTTAACCAGGTCATGAAAAATGGTAAGAACATATTTCTTGTTGATTTCTTTTGCGTAGACAATGAAAGTGAGAGGTATTAAAATATACTTTTCAACGCAAACTTTTTCAATTGATGTACATACATTCCAGCAACTTTTGTATATTGCTTATATATACATGAATGCGTTGAAAGCGTACACGTACGCCAACTTCGTGTCACATTTATGAAGAAAAACTTTGCCGAAGCTTTCGTCCTGAATAAAGCTTTTCGCGGAATGGCAAAAAACATGTGAAAACATATTCACTTCGATGGAGGTTCTGTTGCTCAAAGGTCGAAACTTATTTTGCAGAAAAATCAGCATAGGTGGCGCGCGTATCGCTCACGCGAAAAAAAAACAAACAAACAAAAAAAACATAAATTAAAGATTGCCGCGGGGCGCACGGACAGAGCTTTTCTAAGATGATGGATTGCTTTTCCGCGAGAAGAGCTTCGAAACTTCTTTTTTTTCGCATATCCGCCGAGACTTAGTTGCCACTTTTGAAAACGATTCTTTCTGCTGGGATGTATCATCATAGTATGATTTATTATAAGTTTCTACTGCCTAAAAACGAACTGTCTTCAACTTTGAATGAAAATGGAAATGGTAAAAAGTCCATTTACATCTGTTGATATTTAATGATATAGATAAATAAACTGAATAAAAGTTGAATTTTTGTTTTTTATTTAATTATTTTCATGAAATTGTCTGTCAAATAAATCGAAATATAACGTTGGTAACGAAATTTTCGTCAATTCAAAAATCAATCTTTGGTAATCGTCCTCTGTGAAACTTCGCCCCACTTATAAGGTGGGGCCAAAGTAGATGTCATAGGTTGGTTGGCACCCTCCAAGTGACAACTCACACATGCACAGTGTAACACACATGCGTGATAGCTGCAAACTGATAATCCACCATGAGCAAAAGTATCCGACCGAAGCTGCTTAATAAACTATTCTTCCCAAGTTAGAGAACACATCCCTAACATTTATTAAATGAAATATCCCTAGTAACGAGGTTACACGTATTTTCGTAGCCCTATTCAAATGAAATCACTTAATTCTCCCGGTTTTTTGAGTTAAACTTCAGAACACTGTCTGGCCATATTTACTTCTTTTTCACTGAATTTAATTTTGAATAATCACCTCAAAAAATATTCCAATAATTTGAAAATTTACTATTTTATTCAATTAGAAAAAGATTATATGTCTAAAAAAGTATGATAATAACATTTTCTTTTTTAATAGAGTTTTATAATTTCACAGTAAAACATGTTGATAATTTTTTTTTTTTTTTAAAAAAATGTTTCACATGATCATATCATTATATCTTGCTGACATATATATTATTTTATAGAAAAGTATGGTGTCGATAAAATGTGTTTTCGCCATTATAATGCATTTAATGCGTATAAGCATAGCCTCAGTTATAGAACAGATTCGGTAAGCTGAATTTTTATGGGGTCATTACTTTCGTGAGTGATAAAAAAGTGCTGGAAACGCGCCATCGAACGAGCCTTTCGTTTGCGAATCTCACATGCAAGCTACAACAAAAAGTAACTCCAAAGTGCGTTCTCTCTCTCTCTCTCTCGTCATATAGAACTTTTACGAGACACTTTCTCCTTTATGACGTATGCAAATCGCACTAATTTCGCGTCTTTTACTACTCGTAAAACACGTCAGCGAAATGCAATCGCGACGGTTAATTTTGCAGTTGAGTTTGCTCCTTCTTCCGTTGTTGCCGTCACTTCTGCGTTCCGCAAGACGAATGCGCCTTTGTTCTGATTCGTTTAGCATCTCCGCGTGTTATTATTTGTTTCCGTTTTTAATATTCGCGCGATGGCCTGTGCGCACCCCCCCGCGCGCCTCACATGAGAAACGTGTGTCTGACACATTCTCCAACTTTTCCTGAAGCTGTCAAGTTCAGCCAGAGGCTGTCGTTTTTCACGTTTCTCCCTCGATTCAACAACTCGCGAACGCTTGAAAATTCACACTTTGCACGTTTAACATTAGCACGCATTACGTACTCCACTTTGCCTCGGGCGACCATAATATTTACCGAAACGTGTCGCATAACAAAAAAAAATAATTTTTTTGTTGGTTTTTACACTTTTGTTGAACACATTACATTGCATTTAATTTCTTTTCAATTTGAAACGTACATGTCAACAAATTGTCCTTGTCAAAGGACAATTTCATTAGAGATTGTTTCTGGAAAATTGATTTTCTTTTTTAAAAGAAGAAAAAAAAGAATTAGTAATTTATTTTATACACAAATATAACAATGTATGCATACCTCTTTTGATTTTTGTCTCTCGGTGACAAGATGATGGCAAAGAAGAGAATAAATATTACGAATATTGGTAATAATAAAAGAGCATAGTACCCTAAGCACGCATCTCTCATACGTCGGATAGAAAATCAATACCTACGTCTCAGCGGCTCTGAGCCCATTTCCCGTGCTGCCGCATCCAGGACTGCCAACGACACAGAGGCGTTCGCCAAATCGAGAATCTCGTTTTACGTTCGAGTCTCTGATATAACACAAGGGAAAAGCGCGCAGAATTTATTCACCAAAACCAACAAAATCCATAAATCGTGACGCAAAATCAACGCAAATGTCAAAAGCAAAAAATTATCGCCTTTGAGATTGGAAGATGAAAAATTTTTTTGTAATCAGTTTTTGAAATATGTACAATTACTTGATATTATATTTTTATCAAATATATTTTTATTTAAATACAAAAATTTTTTTTGCTTCAACTTTAAATTTCATTTAAGATCGAAAAGAATGATTTCCATTTATTTTAGGAAAGAACAATTTTTGGCTACAAAATTTCTCAATCAATTATTCAGCATGAAATGTGTGTGTAACAATCTATAAATATGTTAAATACTTAAGTTCTTGCAATCATCTTTACATTTAAATTAAATGTAATCTCGAAAATAGATTTGAAAGAATGATTTTCATGTACTTTATGCAGATGTTTTGGAGAGTGAATAAACATGAAATTAAATGAAACTGGCGTACGAAAATAGCAAGCGCGCGAAAATCTTGATCCGCGGAACACCTGGCGTGCACACATTCGGTAGAAAGTATCACTCAGACAGGGCTCTTCATCAAGATTGAAAAACACAGCGCTGACACGGTCATTTATTCGCACAAAATGTTTCAGCCAGGGTTAACCGATAGACACACGTATAATTAGGCCGCATTTTAGAATCGCTCATTATTACGCAAGACGCCGGGCGAATTGTTCTGGGTGTTCAATAATTAAGTGGAACCTGTTGCGCTTCCCATCCCACCCACTGGCACCACGTAGCTGCGTCGGTTTAAAGCGCGTATGCAACACGCGGCAGCCATTCGCAACATTTACATTCATTATTCATACCAATTAAACAAACCTTGACTTGGCTGCACATTGCTTTCATCATTTTGATAACCAGACAGATCCGTCAGCAGTTTGCATAATTTTATTGAAGTGATTGAAGAAAGAAATTGAAGCTTTTCTTTAATTAGATTTTTGAATCGTTTATACTGCTAAGAAGGATAAATTATTTTCGGAGAAACTGAAACCGTAAACTTTACTCATTTTTACAAACAATTCATAAACTTAACAGTTTTTTTGTAAAGCTTGCAAAATATATTGTAAAGTTTAATTTTTTTTTTCATAAAGTTTAGAAATACGAATTCAGTTTCTCAGTGTTAACTGTAATTGCAAGCTATAAATTGTTTTTCTGGTGTGGGTTTCCTTAGGGTTGAAAATTACCTGAAGCAATTTTTGTTATTCCAACTAAATTACAAACTTTTTGCTTCATAAAAATAAAGTCTGTAAAGAAATTTTTATTTCGTTAGCAATTTTTTCTATTTCAAATTTTTGTTTAAAATATGATAAAGAAATAAGATGAAAAATCAGTGCAATTGTGTATATACACACTCTCTGCCGTTGAAAAATAAACCCTGAATATATATAAAGTATTGTATATTTATTTACAAACGCAAGCAAGCCTTATCTGTCGCGCGCTATACTTGGAACGTATCAATTTGAAAAATAACAATACCGAACATGGTATCCTCACATTTTTCTCATTGTATTTTCCTTTGTATCTGTCACTGTTACCTGTGCATATGCAAGCTTTTGCCCTCTTCTGTCTCTTATCGTACACTTCTCTTTTTTTTTGCTTCCATGCACTACTACTCAGATCGCAAAACTCGACTAGAAGATTCCTCTGTTTTTGCTGGTAATGGTCTCGACGTCAGTTGGAATATGCGAAATCTTATTTCGCCCATCCGACCTCTTAAGAAAAGGGCTTTGTGGTTCTTCGTTTTCAATAACGAAACGACACGATCTATCGTGCCAGGATTACTACTGCAATTCCACTCGTATATATATATATAGATATATATATATATATATATAAAGAGAGAGCTTTTTATACATATTATTTGCATACATTATTATTGCATATAATAAGTATAAATATTCAAATTTTCTCTTTTATAATATAAGCAACGGTTTTTGTTTTTCTAAAACAACACTACTTTGTAAAATAAAAATCTTTATCCTGCACAAAATGTATTTGCTATCACAAATATTTAATGGCTGGTATAAGCTTACAAAGACAAAATACAATAATTTTATAGAGAAAGATTTAAAAATTTTATTAAAGAAATGACATCTTTGGTGAACTTTCAACACGGTATTCTTAATAACTGCAGTATCAGACGCAAAATCTATACATATATATACATATAAAAAGGATATCTCGCAGTAATACGATATGGGATTCTATGATACGCGCGGGGCGGAGACACCGAAAGGGTGAGAGCGCGAGAAGGGTTGACGGTGGCACTGTATATATACGTCGCAGTAATCTTTTACGGTCTATCTTGCATAACGTTGCCTTATTCCACCTTGGGCGTACAGTTGCTCTCATAAATTTTGCGCTTACGATGCTGTTTGAAAAGCAAGCCGCTCATCAATACATGCTGTTTAAATCAGGTTAACGTTTCACGTGACAATAACACCTACAAATGGCAACCACACCTTTTTTCTCCAAAACTGAAATCATTTTTTCGGCTGTAAAATTCGAAAAAATCATAATTACTCTTTCAAAATAAAATGACTTTTGTATAAAACCACGAAATTGTGGTGCAATTAAACAGGTTGAGAAAACAACTACACGTATAGAAGATATTATTATATATTTGCATGTGCCTGGTTGAAAAGACTCGAAAACCTTCAACTCTCCTGGGATAAAGGATCAAGGATCCCGAATGCGATGCACACGTATATCCTTATCTTATATCCTTCATCCAAGCGGCAGCAGCCATCCTAGCCCCACTTTGCTCCTCGACCTTCTTCACCGCTCACTTATTTTGCCTTCCTTTTACGTATCATTCCCCTCAACAACGTCGTTTTCGAAAGCTCGCTACGACGGCGTCTTCTTCGCTCTAATATCAGCTATCATCAGTCATTTCTGGTCTCCGCAACGCATGTGTTTATTTGTACGTATATACAAACGTCGTTACATGTGTACGTAACATGTGCCACATTCTCAAGATAAGACCGGCGACTTCCAGTATCGCTCAAAATCCTGCTCCTCGGGACATGCAAAATAATGACTTTCGTGATAAATGTTTCAGCCCAAACGAGTAACGCCATCTAGCATTATTATTTTCCTTTTCTTTCTTTTTTTCTTTCTATTTTTTATCCACTCCCTCAAAGAAAAGGCAGCATCATTTTTCTTCGACTATTTTCGAAAAAAGCTTTCGTTATCGTTATTTTTGATTCGCAGTCGGAGCAGTCACACGCGAGATACCAGCCCCATATCTTCGCGTCCTCTCCCTGGAAACGTAAAATCATGGAAAATTCAAAATCGATAGTCCCCGATGTACCTGAGGGGATGCTGTTTCAATACTCAAGACTTTAAGACAGTTTTCCCCAGCGAATTTGTATATATTTCTTTTTGAATATCTTTCTTGCTCAGCTATTGTTTATAAAAATGAAAAATAACTTTAAACATAAGAGCAATTTTGTTTAATTTTTTGCAGACAGCGTTTTTTTGTAACAATAAAGAAATCATTAAAGAAAAAGAAATTGTTGTGGAAATTCTTAAAGTGCTCATATTTTGTGGATATATTTTCGTCTCGTAACACGCAACCCCTTCTATGAAAATTCCCGGTAGCAAATCGAAAAAACCAATATGAAATATAGAAGCAGCACACATACGCCGGGATTTAAAATTTTAACCAAACACGTCTCGTAATAAGGACGAAATTTTATCTACGAATCGTAACGGATTGACTTCGATCGCAGGATATTGGTAAATGTCAATTTTGAGATTCAGTTTGAATGCTTTATTTGAGGATGGGAAATGTGAAAATAAATACACTTACGGGGATAATCGGAAATCGTTTTTTGCTCAAATTTTTCATGATGTGTGATTTCTTATAAATAATCATGTAAAATAAAAAGTTCAAGGATTTTAATTGAATCGTCAAGTTTTCAAAATTGTATTTAAAATTTATACAATATTTATTTACTAATATCGTTAGATAACTGTCATTACTTGAAAAACAAAAAAAAATATAGAACAGTAACTAATCAGGTTTAACGAGATGAAAGCAAGGCCATAAATTTTGCGCAAACACTTGGCGCGTAATTTGCCGTCTCCGGCCGAAGTCAAATACCGAAGAAAATTGATCATCATTTAGCAGAAAGCGCGTGCATCTGAACGAGTTCATACATAGAGAAAACGCCCGCAGTATAGTTTGAATTATGCGTTAGCTCGTGTATGTGCAAATGTACTCTGCCTGGCAGAAGAAGAAGAAAAAAAAGTGACAAAGTCTCTGGCGTATTTCGCCCAACACAATTTTTGCGCAGTGTCTCAGCGCGGTTTCAGCTAGACCATCGCCCATTTTCGTGCCAGTGTTTCATCCGTTTCACTTGCCTTTCTTATTTCCCTCGGCAAGCCGGAGCTTATCTCTTCTTCGTTCTGAAATAGTAAGTTAAGTAAGAGATGGGTTACCAGCTCTCCTATTTCGCGCTCCTTTTATTCACGTTCTCAAATAAAATAGCGAGCTTATATTATTCTCGCCGCAGTCCGGATCGTTCGCTACATTTTTTAGCAACCAAATTGCCGCAACGTGTTTGAATGAGAAATTCGTCCCGAAAATGAAGTCAAATTTTGCAAAATCATTTCACAAAATTCACGTGTTAGATGTGATACTGTATGAGAATTTGCAGCTTTCACATCCAACAACAAATCCGCAAATGGAAGCTAAAAGAAAGTGAAAAAAAAATTTTTTTCCCTATTAATATGATTTTGAAGTAGAGATTTTTTTGGAAAATTGGAACAATTTTAGCTTTCCGTGGAATTGTTGCAAAAGACGGGGATTTTAAAAGGCAAAAAGTATTTTTTCGTTTAACTTTACAATTCCGAAAGAAGATGGCGTCCAATTGTTCGAAATTCGATCTGCGAAATTCGAAACACTGTGCAGCAGATAAAGTAGCAAAATTGGAAGAATAAAAGGAAGAAGAAATAAATGGAAAATTCGAGCCGTTAAACGTAGCCTTATATGCAGGCGAACGCAAAGACGGCAGTCAACGCGAGAAATCAAGTGTGGCGGAGATTTGCATGCGAGTCGAATATAAGCCGAGTGGCTGAATATCCTCAGAAGTAGAAAGGGTATAAGTATTTCATATAATACTGCATCGCGAGTATAAGAAAAGGAACGATGAGAAGGATAAAGCGTCGCGCTGTCTTTGTCCTGCAACTTCTTTCTATCGCGGACCTTGTATTTTATAAGACGAAGGGTAGGAAAGAGTAACCCTCTTAGATTCTGCTGAGTTGAGCGCACCATGTCAGAAATGTCTGTGTGAATAGCATCGAGTATAACTAGATGATACCATTGCCGGGAGATGCTCGGGATATATATATACGAAAAATGTGTATGCATCAGCCGCACATTGCAATGTTTAATAATAATATAAATATAGCCAGGATCTCGTAACGCGGTTACGACACCAATACTCAATGTGTCCCACGACGTTCTCGGTGTATGACTTCCTCGTTTCGGCAAAAGACTCAGCAATTACACTTATTCATACTCCATTTCTATGATATTATGTCTGATCTTAAATTTTAATAAAAAGAGATTAACAATATTTTTGCAACTATTAAAATATACGACGGATTTAAAAACACACACACACATATTTTATTTGTAACTTGAAAGAGAAATTAGATTGCTTTATTTATTAACAAAAATCGTTTTATTTTTTAACAAAATAATAACTATTAAAAATAAGAAAAAATATCATCTTTCAAAACCAAGTAGTTTCATGAAAATGCAAAAACAGCAGTTACCAGGTTTTTTCTTCAAGCCAAATATATCTTTTCTCGAGTAAATAAAAAACTTTACGAATAATCTATTTTAATTTAAAAAACAAACTTGTAAAATTGATTCTAAAACACACTTGCATAATTATTAACACCCCGTCAAAACTGCAATTTAAAAGAAAAAAAAAAGACAGGAAACATTTTAATTTCCATTAGCCCAGTTTTTTTTATTATCGAGCAAACAGATTTCGAGCAAATCCATCGAAATGTCGACACGAGAAAAGAAAGCACGAGACCCATTTCCCATTTCAAGCTCGTTACCCTGAAAGTCAAGGATAATGGCACGCGGAAATGAAATAAGCAGTAGCGGTGTAATTTGCACGACAAAGCTCGAGCAAGCTCGTGCCGTAGCAGGGCCAGAATGGCTATAAAAAAACGCGCGCAAAATAGAAATCACGTTTGTTGGTAAATGTAGTGAAAAATCGCGGGCTCTGCCGGAGAAAATTCTTTATTGGAAGCTCTGCACGACATGTATGTGTGTGTGTGTGTGTGTGTGTGTTGGTGCCTTTCCACATTCCATTTCAGCCCGAGAGCCATCCGCAGTGTGTTGCAACACACTCGCAGCAAAACCCGGATAAAGATGTTAGGGGCGGCAGCAGGCTGCGAGTGACGGCTACATTTATACGTTTCGCGGATTTTCCATATCGAGATTTGTCGAGTGCAAGGCACCCGGGATTGTGCAAATAACGCCGCCGAGGATTTGTATCTGTCAAAAGTTGGCACGACCCATAAGCTACGTGCCAGCCGGGTTAAATCCGATTTTGTCCGAAGATCCCCGAGTATCGAGGCACCGTTAAAATAATTGTCACGTAATAAAACGCTCTGCAAAACTCTGCTAAGATGACACAAACGCCGAG
>JABFPM010002991.1:0-15268 GCA_022817325.1 Idris sp. 1 HC-2018
CTTGTATAAATAATTGTATTTATGTATTGTTTTATTATAATTGTTCACAGTGAAAGTTTTGAAATTTGACGAGGAAATGGAAATATATTTTGAAACGTCATAACAAATAAAATACTATAATTATTTATAAATGTCTATACTTGTTTTAAATTTTTGTCTCACTAAATTCATTAAATCATCAACTTCTTGGGTTCTGAAAAAATTTTCTATTATAAATGCAACCAAATAAAACTTCAAATTTATTCTTTTTTTTACAAGAAACTGTATACATTTGCAAAGAAGACATACACAAAAATTAAATTAATGTCTAATTCTAAGTGCCTGTATTTTTAATTATTTATATATGTTCATTTAAACGTCGGACACATGACTAATCTGACACGTTTAAAGTCAAAAGCGCTTTGCTCCAACCTTTAGCTTCAACACTCAAGTAAATTGAAACTAAGTTCTACTCTAAAGTCTCAAATGTCTACAAGTTTAGGGTGCTTGCTAACAGATCAAAGCACTTCTAGTGGCTAATTTCGATTAAACAATCCAATTACATGGAAATGTAATTTTTATTACTTCAAATATTATATGCAATTTTAAACAAATAAATTCTAAAAAACTCTTCATTAAAGTAAAAAATGTTTATTTTAAACAAAACAAGGCAAACAAAATTAACATTCAGCTTAATGATCAAATTGTTGTATTATTTTAAAAAACACTTTCCTAATACTAAATGTGTGGAAATTCTATTGGGATCCAAAAATAATAAAAGTTACCACTAAATTTAGAATTATAGACAACTTTTTAATGACTATGATTGCCTAAAACAATATTTATTTTCTACCTGAAAAAATGCTCAGCCGGAAAAGGACTATGAATGTGTTTTTGTACTTTCATTTTCTCAGTTTCTTAATTTCAATTAATTTTTATTTAATTTTGATTTTTTTCTATTAATTTCTTAATTTTACTTTTACGTTTCTTTTTTTATTTTCCCTCTTCCGTTAACTGTGTGGCATGCTAACAAAATCAAACAGAAAAGCGTAAACAAACGTCTTTGAAGTTTGCTCCAAAGAAGAAACCGTTGCACCGTCAACTGTACAACGATACTTGGCAGCACCCAAGTACCCTTTTGGGACATGCTTCTTCGGCGTTTACCCCAAATCCACCACTAGTCCTGAATCCCTCCGATGATCCCACTGACTTACTGGAAACGTTAGAAAATCCCGATTTCCTACACAATCCGGTGACCCATTCTTTAGATGACACGGACAGCTTCGATTCCATCGAGGGTAGTGTACCATCGGCGCCGAGAAACTTGAGCCTAGTTATTGTGAAAACCAGATTTGTCACACTTCACTGGCAGGAACCAGAAAATCCAAATGGACAGATTCTGATTTATTCGGTTTATTACAAACAGGAAGGCATGCCTAGGTAATTATTAATATTTCATTTATAATATACATTTTAATTATGATTTTAATACTAAAAACAATTACTGAAAACTTTTTCATATACAAAATTATTTTATTTCATTTTTTAAGGGAACGTGTTATCAACACAACTTCATTACAACAAACAGAAGCTGTAATAGCTGGTTTACAACCAGGTACTACTTATGAATTTCGTGTAGTGGCTCACAATGTTCGTGGACCTGGTGCTTCCAGTTCAGAACTACGAGTAACTACTCTGTCTCAGGTAGAGCATTTTACTAAAGCAACAAAATTCTTACTATTTAAACACAGTTGAAAACAGAAGACAAATTGTTGAGCTTATTTACATACAATTTTAAACAATAAACTAATATTAGGTTCGATACAATTTTGCGAATCTAGTTGAACATTCAGAGATCTTCAAAATGTTGTAACTAGAACATTGATCTTTGTAATATTTTTGTAAATGGCATACTTATATTTGTCAGCACTAATACGTAGTATTTCCATAAAATGTTTTTCTGCAAAGGATGTATTTTAATTAGTGAATAAAATTGAACTTAAATGTTGAATAATAATAATAATGAACTTAAATGTTCAATTATAATTTGGTAAAAACAGTTTCACCAAATCTATTATAATATAAATTACTGCTTTTAGGCTGATCTACCTGAAGCACCACTGAATTTGGTAGGTCATGCAACTAGTCATACAAGTATAGCCCTGTCTTGGAATGAACCAATTCTTGTACGAGGAAGAATAACAAAATATATAATTACATACATGGAGGTATGAATAATACTTTTATTATTAAAATTTGTCTAACGAAACACTAAAATCCCGAGACTTTTACAGGAAGACAACATTGAAATGACTCGCGAAACCACGAGTACAACATTTGAATTGTCAAATCTCGTGCCTTACACAGAGTATACCATTTGGGTTCGTGCGGTCAACGAAAACGGACTAGGTATTCCAACAAAAGAGATAACAGTTCGCACTTACAGTGCACAGCCAAGTCAACCTCCGTACAATGTGACTCTAGAAGCTGCAAGTTCAACAGTAAGTAAAAAAAAAGTTTAAGTTTTCTTATTTTGAAATATTTAATTAATCCAATTTGACGTGTGATTTCAGAGTATAATAATAAGATGGGAGCCTCCACTCGAGGGGCAGAACGGCAAAATCACTGGTTACAAAATCCGTTATCGACGTGAAAACCGACGAAACACGTCAAGTGGCGTGACAACTGAGGGTAATCAACGAATGTACGTTCTCGATGATCTTCAAAAGCACGTCGCGTACCAAGTCAGAATATGTGCCTTCAACGTTAATGGAACTGGTCCATGGACAGAGTGGTTGTCTGTTGAAACTTATGAAAATGACCTGTTGGAATCGTCACCACCAGGCTCGCCAAGCAACCTGAGATGTAAATAATTTCTTTCTCATCAATAGTCCAAAAGTTTTCTTCTTAAAATTGCAAATTCTAATAAAATATTCTTTATACAGCAAAAGCAATGTCAGACTCAATAGCTGTCTCGTGGAACGTCCCCAAAAATCAAAGTGTTAAAGTACGTGGATATATTTTGAAGTGGGGAGAAGGGTATCCAGACGTTAATCGGAAAGAATTGGACGGAAATAAACGCTTTTATACAATTGAAAATCTAGGTGAGATATTTAGTTTGTAATGCTATACTATTTTTTCAAAGTGGATTGAAATTCATGTTTTTTAATTGTATGTTTTGTTCAAAAGAGCCATTAAAAGAGTACGTGATAGCACTAAGTGCCACCAATAATGCTGGAGAAGGTGCACCTGTGTACAACACTGTCAGAACTACGGAAAAATCAATGCCTGAGAGCATAGCTCCATTATTACCACCTGTTGGCTTAAAAGCTATTGTACTTTCATCCAGCACAGTTGTACTTTACTGGACTGACTCGACTTTATCGAAAAACCAGGTAATGATATGTGAAAATAAACAATTCAAGTCCTTTCTTATAAAATATTTTCAAAGAAATTTTGGTGTTAATAATTATATTACTTTTATTTCAGTATGTGACGGATAATCGTTACTACACTGTACGATATAATATTCATCCAGCAAGTATTCCACGTTACAAATATTACAATGCTACTGATTTGAATTGTATGATCAATGATCTAAAACCGAACACACAATATGAATTCACTGTTAAAGTGACCAAAGTAAGATTTCGCTATTTCATTTTTTATTTGATTTGATTTAGACAAAAGTGTATTTTATTGAGAAGAAAATTTATTCTAAACAAAGAAAATGAATAGAAATGGTAATTTTATCAACATTTTAGGGACGTCGTGAATCACCTTGGAGTATGATTATTTCGAACCAGACCCAAGAAGCTGCGCCAAATTCTGCACCTCGAGACTTGACAGTGGAAAGTATTAAAGATCGTCCCACGTCGGTCGTTCTGAGGTGGCTACCACCTAAGCTACCAAATGGTCAAATAAATGGTAAAACTAAATTGTATTTACAAATTTATTTTTAAAATGTAGTTATTTAAATTTTAAATGCTCAATCTTTTAGTTTGAATTTCTTTTTGTAAAGCTAATTTTTTTTAACAAATGTCTTTTGTAGGATACGTAATATTTTATTCCACGGATAATACAAAGTGGGATCGCGATTGGTTACCAATTGGACTTATTGGTGACAAAACAGAATACATTGTTAAATCATTGCTACCCAATACTACGTACTTTTTTAAAATTCAGGCACGTAATTCGAAAGGATATGGACCTTTTTCTATGACAGTCCACTTTAAAACTCCACAAAGTATGTATTCTTAAATTTTGTTACACACAAATTATTTTATTTTTCTTTTTATTACGATTATAATTAGAAGATGGAATTTTATTAACCATTTTTTATTTTTAATTTTTGCAGACAGCCGGAGTCTATCAAATGTTATGATTTATACAATAGTTGGATGCTCAATTGTTTTTCTAACTGGGTTAGCAGTTGGTGTAGTAGTTATGTGTTGTAAACGTAACCCCGATTCTCCAGAGCGTAAAAAAGGGTAAATCTTTTTTCCTATTTTATAGTTTAAAATCTTACTAGAAAATCTATATCTTTAAATAAAAAGGTTCTTTACAATTTATAAATAGCAACATTTATTAGTACAATTTCTGTACTTTTAATAATTTTTAAAAATTAAAAAGTACTCTTTAAAAATGATTTAATTTCGCTTTTTTACTGCAGGTACATGAAAGAAATAAATCAAAAAAATAATATCAAACCGCCCGACCTGTGGATCCATCACGATCAAATGGAACTAAAGGCATTGGAAAAATCTTCGGTCAATGGTGAGGCATCAACCAGTGCCACGAGCAATACCTTACCAAGATCCGGCAATCAAGATTATGAGCCAGACAACATTCATATGAATTCCAGCTCATTGGACAAACGCACGTACATGCCAAGCTACATGGGTAACGTATTATTAACATTTTTTTTTCTCAAATCAATTCACACCATATCATCACAAACTAACACACATCATCAGCTTCTAGCATTTTTTTATTTCAATATTTAAAAAAAAAATATAATTAAGTTTATTTAAAAAAAATTGTTCTAGTAATTTTAAGTTGAACCCTATCATATAAGTTGTTTAATTTTATTTTTCCTGATTTTGCAATTTGGTTTCCTTATTACGTTGGGTTAGGTAATACCGACGAGAAGTGTTCCACCCTGAGCAGACAACATAGTCGCGGCAGCCATAAATCCAAACTAATTACACTTCCAGTTGATAGTGCACCATTGCACCAACGTAAGTACCGAGCAATATCCTCCTTAATTTGTCTTAATCCTGTCATGCATAAATTCCCCCTTAATACATTCTCACAATCAAGTATAACTTACAACTTCCTGGACAAATTTCATATATCATTTATATTATGGGTAAACTGAATCAAAGTTTATGAATTAATATAATATACTGATTGATTAATAAATGATTTTTTGTAACGTTTTCAGCAATTGCGACTGCTACTCCAATAGTCAACAGTAGCATGTCACAGCCTACAATACACAGTGCTTGTTCGGAATCACTGTCTCTGCGACAAAATTATCCACGCACAATGGCACAATACAGTTTGAACCGAGCACACATTACACTGGAACCGACTCCTGAATCCAGTCCGGAGTCTTGTAACGTTTCGACGTCTTACGAGCCTTCACAAAATCAAGTAGTTATTTAATCAAGTATTATGTAGAGTAAAGTGGGGCGAGAAAAAAAAACACTTTTTTATTTTTCATATTGTAGAAACAATAATTTGTAGAATATATTCAGATAAATTAGTGTTCCATAAAGTTTGAGCAAATTTATAGCATAAAACATTAGCATTTGTAATGTGATTATAAAGTTACAGAAAAATTAAAGTTTGAGAATATTACTGGTTATTATACGTGTGTAACTATTAATATAGTTAAGTTAGGCATTGTAATTACTTTATTATAAAGGATTATCTTTCTTATTTTACACTAATCAAATGTAATTGATGACAACATGGGAAAAAGAATCACTTTTAATAAAATTTACAATATAATTTTTGTAATTGGACATAAATTTATCGATATTTATGTAAAAGTTTTTTTCATGAAATAGGCCTAGAAATTCTGTACAAGAGTGTACTCGTAAAAGTCAAAGGGGTTTTTCACCTCACTCTACTTTTTTTGTAAAAGAAAAATGAACTTATGATAATTTTGCAGATATACACTGGTGGAAGTAATAGTGCTATAACAAGTAGTGGAGGCAGTCAGACGTATAATTCTAACAGCACTCAATACGGCTCGAGTCATTATGGAGGCAGCAACCAATCGGCAAATAGTGTTGGAAATTGCCTTGATAATAGCCACACGGGCAAACGTTTGCAGGGCCATCCACTTAAGAGTTTCAGTGTGCCGGCCCCGCCACCTCAGTCTGCCCCTTCAACACCTGCACAACAGAAACATGGAGGTTGAACAATTTTTCTTGCTTACTTACATTTTTATTTTTCGTAATTAGCAATTATTTTAATAACATTTGAAGTTTAAGGCGAAACATTTGACAGTATTAAAATATTATACTTTTATTTAACAGTATCGCAAGTCACTGTACGACCAACAATATCTGGCAGCCCATACAAGAAACCATCTTGTGCGAGTCAGTTAGCGAAAAACAGAATTACTTCCATATCGAATACTTCTCATACTCCTGAAGAAATCGAACGATTAAAGGTAATTGTAAGTTTCTTAAAATTTAATTTTTATGACAATAATAAAAAGCTCCCATTAAATAATTGCTGTAATATGAAACAGTATATTTGAAAATCTTATTGAATTTATGAAATATAAAAACAGTTTATTACAAATTGTCTTAAATCATTTAATCACCACGAGAAGATTTTTATAAAATTTCAGCAAAATAGGGACTTTTTACTGAAAAACACATTTAATTTTTTATATTATTTAAATTAAAATATTTAAATTTTTTAGCCTTCCTACAGCACCGAGGAATTGAATCAAGAAATGGCAAATCTTGAAGGTTTGATGAAAGATTTAAACGCTATTACGGCCTCAGAATTCGAATGTTAAACGTGTTCCTAACACATGTGCCATCTTCATTGTTTAAATTATTTCATCATCAATCACAAATCATAAAAAAATTGTCAGTATTCACGTGCAGTTCGAAAATAAGTTACCGAAGATTGATACCGTTGGATAGGAAAAAAATGAAAACTATTCTTTATATGAACAACGCATTTTAAGTATTAAAATTATCTATTCACTGTGTTCAAATTGCGACATTAAACTCAAGTATTGAATTTTAAAATTCAATCCCTTTAATTTGTAAAATACCAACAAAGTGAGAATATTTAAACTTAATTTATAAAAAATACATTAAAATACGTATTCTGTAAGAATGTACTGGTTTTTGATATTTTTGATATAGCGAAGTAAATATTTGTTGATTTTCTAATAGACTGTATAGGGTGCAGGGAGTTAGAACTATATAATAGTTTTTGGTTTATGAAAGTGCACAAATAAAATGTTTTGATAATTTTTTTACAAACATTTTTATAAGTTTTTACAATTTTATATAAAATAATAATATTTAAGAATAATATTTTAACAGAAAACTTAAAATTTTTCGATATCTAAATATTTATTACATTAAACAATTATGAAAATTGCACACATTTTTCAGCCAAACATATTTTATAAAGATGTACGTTCAACTTTTTTTTTATTAATTTGTTGAATAGTTTACAATGTATAAAATAATTTTAATGGCAAATCAGCAAATATTGAAATGAGTTTTAGTTCTCACCAGAACAAATGATGAATAAATAGACGCCTTTTACAAAAAAAGAAAGACATCTCAAAATATCGCTAAAAACTACAAGATTCGTTATAATCATATAAACTATAGTTTTCAGAGACATTTTGAAATATCCTGGTTTTGGTAAGAGGCATCGATATATTAGTTATTAAGTTAAACATTTATTTATGCATTTAAATAAGCGCCTAGATGAATGTAATTTACATTTATTTCCTATTTTTGGTTTTTTGAAACTTTACATTCCATTATGTATCATAAGTACTACTTTTCATTTGACTTATAACTGTAGAGAATATACTATTACCTGTACATTTATTTATTTATGTAAACTAAAGAAAGAAAGAAAGTTATCTTAAACGATCGAATGAATTGACAACGAGTTTGATATTTTTAGGATAAGTTTATTTAATAATTTCTGTTTGTAAGTCTGTATAAAATAGTTTTTTTTTAACTTCAGAATACTGTTTTGGGAAAAAAGAAATTAAATATATACACATATTTAAATCATTTCAATATTAAAATTCAACTTTTATGAGATTTCATTTTAATTGAAAATATTTTTTTAAAATAAATAACTACTGTATTTCCTGATCTCTTGAATATATTGAAAAAAGTAAATAGACAATTTTAAATGTTTAGAAAAAGTAAAATATAAATTCTAGTTCAAATGTGTTTTACGTTTAAAAATTTTAAATAGTAATTGAGCACAGAATAAGCACCAATACATAAACACAGATTAAACTTTAGAGTTTAATTATTTAAATATAAATTAAACAGCAAATGGTCGGAAATAAAATGCAAATTAAATAGAAGCCAAGTAAATAGAACTTTAATTTTTTTCTTTTTCTTTATGAAGGAAATAAAGAAGAATTTTTTATTAAAATTTAACATTTTTATGAATATCAATATAAGCGTATAAATATATAGCAGTAGAAAGTTAAAATTTTGTATTGTTGATACCACAAGAAATTGTTCAAATGGATGAAAAGTATTACGCATTTTTTATAATGTGCGTTTAATAAAAGATCTATTTGCTCCTTGTGATTGAGTTTTCTCATGCAATGAAAAATGATTAACGTTTGTTATAATATTTTAATACAAATACCTAGATAGTAATTGAATAAGCACAGTTTGTAACAATTTGTATTTTTCTTTTTTTACAAAGCTCAATTGCAGCTTTCGCTCAAAACTAAAGAAATGTACTTTTGATACAAAATCATATTATTTATATACAATTTTAATCGAAAAATTCAAATTTGTTCAAGCTACAATTAAAAAACATGTTATTTCCGAATAATTTGTAATGCTGAAAACAAACATAATAAACAAATTATTTATTTTTTAATAAAACTTTCGATACAGTACAAATTCAAAATTTAAATTTAGTTATTTTAATTTGCTTCTTCAGGATGTTTGTTCAAAAAAATAAAATATATCAATATTTATAATATATACTGTGTCTTATATAGCTTAACATAGACATTGGTATATAATTGATTTGAATTTAAAAAAAATGACTGTAAATTTGAATCTACTAAGTGTTCTAAATTTCTACATGAAACGAATCTCAAAATTTTGTACTCGTTTATATGACTGTATGAAAGTACAATTTTTGATGTTTAATACTTCGATTGTAAATATATTCGTCCAATCATCAAATTCAATATGCGAAGTAACTTTTTAAACTTCATTATTAAAATATTGTAAATGTATTTCATCGTGTCGCGTGTATTCTTACTGTAGAAATTAATTTTATTCTCAAATGAAAATTGTATATTTTTTTTATTGATAAATAATCTAGAAATTATTGATAACCCCATATAAGTGCATTATTAAGCCTTTCATTACTGCAATAAATATCTATTTTAAAAATATATTAAACTTATTCTTTAATTGTTAAACTTATTGAAATTAAGATTTGGCTTTTGTGAAACTTAATTTTTTATTTCAGTCTTTTCTCTTATCTTTTTCAAACTTTTGATTTATCAGCTAAAGTTTAAGAACAAAAAATTTTTTTGTACTATTATTGCAGTAATAAAAGGTGGAATTAAATAACTTTACTCAATGTAACCTTCATATTGATAATGATAAAATTGATGCTTACAAATCGAAAAGTAAAACATACCATTTTACATTAAGCAGTGAAAAAGACTGATGTGTGATACGTCGAAGTATTTATACAAAAAACAAAAAAAAAATGAAAAGGCTTCTTAAACAATTGTGGTAGCAAATACGAAATACAAAATTAAACTGTGCTTTATTTTTATACATTTTTTACGTTTCTAATTGATCAATGTTTAAATTCAATAAAATTTTATTTTATGCTTTTATAAAAATATACAGATCAATTTGAAGGTTTGATACTCGTAATTAATATTATAAATTATGTATTAAAACACTTTGTATTATTTATATGCCGGCCTACGATAGGCTTATAAATATTTTACCACTCAATTATAACAATTCTAGCTTAGATACATATGATATATTTATCTACACGTATTTAATGCTATTTACTAACTGGCATAAGTAAAGGATGTGAAAATATGACAGAAGAATGGTTATTTATTAGCTTAAGACTAATAATGTCATTTAAACATTTTATAAATAGATGATTTTGGTATATAATTTCTTAATAGTATACACAATGTAAATAAACAAATGTAGGATTTTTTTACTGTATGATTTTATTTATAAAAATTGGCAAATACGTCTGATCAACTAGTTTTTAATTTTAAAATAAATAATTATGTAAAATATGTTACTGCCATTACAAGAAAGCGTATGCCTGTGTACGTTTCTTTAATAAAAAAGTGTGTGATAATATTTGTAAAACTTGATATATAATAAACTTTTATGTTCCGCAACAATTTTAGTGTTTTGATAATCCCAAAAAAACATTTTTTATCATAAATAAAGCTTATTTTACAAAAATAAAGTTCTTCAAAAGAAGTTTAAGTTTGTTTATTATCTTTATAAAAGGTTTAAATTTGTAATAAAAGTAAAATCATTATACAAAAGAAAATTCTTTATTCAATATTATATAAAAATTAAATTCTATTATAGTTAAACATTTGCTTGTGGCTCCATAAGTTTTTCGTCAAATTTAGTCTCGAAATCGTCGTCTGCAAAGCATATCCTGTACGCTTCCTTAAACTCACTAACAAAATGAACTTCAAGTCCATCTGTGATATATTTCGGTAAATCGTTGAAGTCTTTTTTATTTTCTTCTGGTAAAATGATACATTTCACTCCTACTCGTTTTGCCTGAAACAACAATCATTTTTCAATAAAATACTCCAAAAAAATTCTTAATACAAAACTTAAAAGAAATACTTACTGCAATAGTTTTTTCTTTAATACCCCCAACAGGAAGTACTTTCCCTGTAAGACTCAATTCCCCAGTCATTGCCAAGTTCCCTTTGATTGGTTTATTTCTTGCCAGAGATATGAAAGCTGTGGCAATTGTGACACCAGCACTAGGTCCATCTTTTGGAGTTGACCCTTCTGGCACGTGCAAATGCAAATGAGAATTGAGAAGGAAGTTGTTTTCAGGTTCTACTGTTCGTAAGAAATTTCTCGCCACAGTCATTGCAATTTTCACAGATTCCTTCATAATGTCACCAAGACGACCAGTGTATTCCAAACTTCCTTCGTTTGGTTTTCCAGAATCAATTGGTTTTCTCAGACCAGTTTCAATGAACAGTGTGGAACCTCCCATGGCCGTCCAAGCCAGACCCATTATAACTCCAGGTGGTGTTATGTCGTACATTTTATCGTGTGTGAATATAGGTTTACCAACAAAGTCCTCTATATTATTAACATCAATAGTTATTTGTTCTAATTCCTTTTTCACCAATTTAAAAGCTATTCTTCGGTGAATTTTTTCTATGTGCTTTTGTAAATTTCTAACTCCGGATTCCCGACAGTAGAATTTCATCAGATGGTTCAAACATCTGTCTGTAATTGTTACATACTTTTCGGTTAAACCTGTTTCTTTCATAGCTGTAGGTAGAAGGTACTGTTTGGCTATCGACAGTTTTTCCTCGGCAACGTAGCCTGACATTTCGATCATTTCCATTCGATCACGTAGAGGCTCTGGAATAGTGTCTACAACATTCGCAGTACAAATGAACAAGATTTTGGATAAGTCTACTGGTACGTCTAGATAATGATCGAGGAAATTGCTGTTCTGTTCTGGATCGAGCATTTCCAGGAGAGCTGAAGCTGGGTCTCCTTGATGTCCCCTAAAAAATGTTTCAAATAAAACTTGAAAGTGTTTTAAGAGTTCGAAAAATAAAATTTATCTAGAAAAATTCTTACTTTCCAATCTTGTCAATTTCATCTATAAGTACCAAGGGATTTTCTGTTTTGGTTTTCTTTAAGCATTGTATAATTTTTCCTGGCATAGCTCCAACGTAAGTTCTTCTGTGTCCTTTGATTTCTGCAACATCAGTCATACCTCCAACACTGAATCGAAAATATTCACGATTTAAGGCTCGTGCTATTGAACGTGCAATGGACGTTTTTCCAACCCCAGGTGGTCCGTAAAAGCACAGAATTTTTCCTTGGGAGGAACCTGTCAGTTGACTCACAGCAATAAACTCTATAAAACAAAACAGAAAAGTTATTAGTGAGCAAATAAAATATAATATGTTTTGAACAAAAGAAGTGAAAGTAGGTTGGTTACCTAAAATTCTTTTTTTAATATCCTCCATACCATAGTGGTCGTTTTCTAAAATTTGTGAAGCTTGTTCAAGCTCTAAATTTTCAGGACTAGTTATTCCCCAGGGTATACTTGTAAGCCAATCCAAATAATTCTTTGTAACACTGTAAGAATGTTATTACTTATAAGAATTTGTAGAAATAATTTGTATAATGATTATTAATATGATAGTTTACTTGAATTCGCTGCTGTGACTTTCAAGAAAACTTAATTTATTTAATTCCTCTTCAACAACATCCATAACTGTTTTTGGTACAGTGGCTTTACTAAGTCTGCTTCTGTACTTCTCTTCAATAGCATCACTGTCATCTTTTTGTATCCCTAATTCTTTTTTGATTACTTTGAGTTGCTCGTGAAGAATGTACTTTCTGTGCTGTTGCTTCACCTTTTCTTCCACTTCTTTTCCAATTTTTTGTTGCAGTTTACTCAGCTCGTACTCTTTTTTTAACAGAGCCAGTGACAATCTGAGTCTTTTTGAAATCTAAAAGGAAAGTTACTATTTTGATTTATAGGTATTATTCACAAAGATCATAACTCAAACATAATTATTAACTGATATCTAGAGCAAAACTGTGAGTGAGTGATTTCATTTTACTTAAATCTAAATACCTACATCCATTTCTTCCAAAATTTGCTGTAACTCATGTGGATCTGCACTTGTAAGGGCAGCTCCCAAATCACTCAGATAAACTGGATTGTCAACTACTCTTTGTCCTTGGTGTAACATTTGTTGTAAAGATTCTCGGTACAAAGGATTCATACTGATAATGTCACGTATTGTTTTGATTAATTCTTGAGTCAAAGCCTGCAATAATTATTTAATTTTTTTTTAATTAGTACATTCATTTTTAGGAATATTAATTTTAGTTTTTGGATATTTATAAAGGTTACTTTTTAAATATCATTTTAAATCAATTTGATCAAAATTATATATTTTAAGATTTTTATTTTTTGTATTTTTTCTGTAACTTACTTTCATTTCTTCAGTTTGCCTAAACTTATCATGACTAATATTTTCAACTTCTACCATCAAAAGAGGATTTTGATACACCACTGGAGTTTCTTTTACTTCAACTTCATTAATTTCTGAACTTTCTTCTACTTTGCTTTCATCTTTAATCACATTTTCTTCATTATTTTCTTTATCTTGTGTAGCAGACTTTCTTCGCAAATACGAAGACCTTCGACTTCTTTTCATTGTATCTTCTATTATAAAAAAAGAATTTCATATTTATTAATCTTTAAAATAAACTAGTATTATTTGTTATGTTTATAAACCATTAATAGAAAAGTCATGAACACACTTTACAAATGACGTTCAACTGCCAAATGTTGCAAATAATTTTGCATCCAAATAAATTTTAAATTAAAAATAATTCTTATGTGTAATATGTAATATACATATATATTACCAGGCTTTATTGGGGTATCCTCTAAAAGTTGTCCTGTTATTTTGATTCTTCGATGAGCCATTATAATAAGTCTCAGTCGATCTCCCAAATCCTGAATTTCGTGTATTTGTGCAAATGTACCAATCGGATAAATCTCATTTAAATTATTTACAACTTCAGATTCGTTTCTAAAATACAAATAAAAAACTTATCGTAATATGTAAAAATGTTTACTTTAAAAATTAAAATTTACTTACTCTTCATCTTTTTTTAAAAAAATTCCAACATAAGGTTGGTTGAGTTTGACTTTTCTTTTAATTAAATCAACAAGAGTTGCATCAGATAATTCTATCAATTTGATGAACCGAGGAAAAACTGGATTACGATTAATAGCTATGACAGGTACGTGTGGCCAACTTTCTGGCACAACAACAGTTGCAGGTAAAGCTGAAGAATATTCTGATTGTCCCTCAGGTTCTTCATTATTTTCACTAAAACATAAAATAAAATTAATAAATACAAAATGATAATAAAAAAAAATTAATTTCAATGTAATTTTTTTTATTAACATTTATAACGTTGCAGAAAATAAAAAGTTTTTACCAACCTTGAAGAGGCATCCTTGAAAGGATTTTTTGTCGAGAATGATCGATAGAAATATAAACTTCTTGAAGAATTAGTCAACAATAGGTTTCGACTAAAGTTAACATTTTTTATTGAATATAATTTGTTTCTAACAATTTCAGGTGCGAACTGATTTTTGCTCTTCACATATAAACTTCTGTTGTTGATTATACGATTTGAATAAATAAATGAGAATATAATATTTTTACTTTTCGCCAGGGCTTGCATTGTGTCGAAGAGAAATTAGTTTAATGTATGAACAAGATTAACTTCATTCCAATTTTATTATCATTTAGTTCTGGCATACATGCATTTTAAAAACTTATGGGCTTGAGGTTATGTTTATTCTAGTTTATACTTGATATTATTGCCATTCACATGTGCTTTTAATATTTTCAAGTTGGTAACGTTAGTTTTCATGAAATTAATTTGAGAATGTAGTATACTGAAAATTGTTTTTTCGTTGAAATATATAAAATAGAAAAGGATGCAAAATTGGCACATGAGATGAGAGGTTTTAAACTGAATAAAAACATAACATAACCTCGAAAAGATAGTTAGTGGATAAGGAAATTTAGTTCAGTGTTAAACATTCTAAAAAACTGGTTTATTTTAAATTAAAAAAAAGGTAATCTTGTATATTATAATTTTCATTTATTTCTATATAGTTTAGTGTTTTTTTAATTATGAATTGTAAGTCTTATCATAGCTTTGTATTCCAATCATTACAATATAATTAAGAATATACTTCTGTT
>JABFPM010002992.1:0-15267 GCA_022817325.1 Idris sp. 1 HC-2018
TTATACCAGGGATTTCCGATCTGGCAATATTTGTTGTACAACATATATATATATATATATATATATATATATATTGCGCGAACTGTTTTTTCTGCAAATCGGTTGCGGCCGTCCCAAAGTACTCTCACATCCGCGCACCTGCTCTCTACCTCTTCACATTTGTTATTATTTTTCTCCGCCTCTTCCGCCGAAATTCGGACGTATGCTAAATCCTGCCAGGTCCAAGGAACTTCTTTTCAAGGACCACACGCGTCAATTTGTCTTCGAATGTAATTTTAATCATTGTTATTACTGTCAAAATTTTTGTTACAATTTACTGAAGAAAATTTCACATTCAGTTTCACTTATTATTAGTATTTTTGTTCAAAGTAAATAATTGTGTTTCAAGTTTGGTACAATTTTTTTTCCAAAATGTTATATTATATAATGTTAAAATTGATTTTACTCAGAAAAATGTTGGTGGTTAAAAATAATATTCGATGCTTTTAAAAAGCAGATAAAAGTGATCAAAATATCAAATTGAACTTTTAAAATATCAATTTTGGAGAAAGTAAGCAAAATGTGAAATAAACAAAGTTCAAGTTAAAAGCATTTTATTTATGTATTGTTTATGATTAAATTGAATTAAAATATTGTTTACAAGTTATTTTTCGAAATACGAAGTTCACTTTGTTGTTATTTTCGTTTCAAATAATGCTTTTAAAATTTTTTTTTCGACGCAACAATTTTATTGAATAAGGTATCAGGATATAATCTTTTTGATCATCCAAAAGGTTTTAATAATTAAAAAAAAATTCTGATTTGAGATATTTTTTTTTAAGTAATTGTTAACTATTTCAAGCAAATTGGTTTTATTCTGTAAATTGTAAAATATTAAAGTGAAAAATCTTCTCGGTTCGATTATAATTTTGTTTAAAATTAATTTTGTTACGTTTATATTTAAACAATATATTCAAAAAAAATCTCAGAATTTGAGTAACTGATCAAATGAACAATTTGAAAACAGTTTTTGAAACTTTGATTATCATGCATTTTTCTTGACTTTAAATAAGTAAACTTGTTGAATATTTTAAATTTTCATAATCAACATTTTATATTAAATTTCTAAATTAACTTTATTATTATTAATAACATTTCAATAATAAATAATTTAGTTTACATGTGAAAATCCAAATTTATCTATCAAACCGTTGAAAAGAAAAGTTTAGTAATTGAAAAACTTTTTGACAGTAGCAAAATTGAAAAAGGATTAAATGTACAATAACTACATGTTTTTCTGAGTTGATGTTGTTAATTTATATCCATCAGAGAAAGGAAAGACAAAACTTCAAAGGAAGAAAAGAAATTGTAATAGGCATCGCGAAAACGATCCTTAAGTAATTATAGCCATTAAAGAAATAATATGTCAGCACGTTGTTGCCGACGACGACTAATAAACTGCACGTAAGGTCGTAATATCGTACCGCATAACGAATGCGCTCTGCACCGTTTATCAAATGCGGGCGAGAAAAAAAAGAAAAAAAAGGATCGCGAATTGTAAATATGACAATTTAGGGCAATTCATCAGCAAAGCAAACAAACACTGTTTTTTTAATGTTAAGAGTTTTGTTTATTGTAACATATCGATTGTTTTTATTGTGTTCATCAATCAATCGTAGGATCATGTGTGCAAGCAAACATTGCACCCAATTCTTATTTATTTTATCCGTTCAATTGTTCCGACAAATGAGAGTTTGTTAAATGGTTCTTACTTTTTACCGCAATTTTTTTTAAATTTTTGTATACATATATAGACAGTTGATTGCCGGCACAATAAAAAGTAATCCTATTCAAAGCCAAAGCAAGATACTAAATTCAATTTGACAAAATTTAAATTTGTTCGAGTTTCAACCGTTGAGACAACTTTGTGATTGTAAAACAAACGAAACGTAGTAATTGTGTACTTAGTTGTTGTAATATTTACAACAGACTTTTACATCTTACGCATAACAAAATAAACAAATGAAAACTATTAATCACGTGATATGATTCACAAAAATTTGTTACTTTTGGATTACAGATACACTCTGTGGATTGTGATTGAAGTTTGTAATGTTATTGTAAATATGTATACTAATAAATTGTGTAAATACAGGTGTATATACAAAATTGAAAAAAGGCTATTTTTCATTTTAATGAACCATCTTTTTGTTTTAATTAAAATGATAGTTTCTTAAAATATCTTCATTAATTTTATATTTTACTTTAATAAAAAGTGCTTTGAATTATTTAATAATTATTTCTAATTAAAGCTGCGATATTTTTCAAGATGGTGAAAGTCGAGACACGAACTTGGCCTAGGTGTCAGACATGTGTACTTGTATACCTATGTAGTATATGTATCAATGGCAAGACTTTTGAGTAAATAAGTTGAAACAATAATCAGCACATCCATTTTTGACTGGTGGACGGAATTATTTTTGAAAAAGGGAGACTTTTACGAACATTTGGATTGAGCTTGCAGAATATGTATACAAGTGTGTGTCGCAACTCGAGCACACGTATACGTCGCTGCTGTAACGTTTACGAAATACGTTATGAAAGTAACAACAGCTTTTGCAACGACAACGTAATGATAAACGTTACGTTTGCTATCCACTATGACTAACAGTCCTTTTTTTCCTCCTAGTTAGTTGCAGAAACAGCATTAATATTCAAGGTTTTTTTCACACGAGCAATCGCTTACGACTTAAGAATTATTTCAAAGGTCGTGAAAGAAAAATCTCTAATAAAAATCTTTTTTCAGTTAACAATTTTTTATTTTTACTTTAATTTATTGTTTTATAAACGGAAAAAATGTGGATGGAGAATTATAAATGAGTGGTATCAAGGTTGCTGAATATAGTTTTTCTATTGAAGAAAAAAGCATTCATTTTTTAGCTGAAGACAAAATTTTAATTCAATTTATTTATTTTATTTTTTCAAGTAAAATGAAAATCTTTTTGTATCTAGCAAACGTAGCTCAAGGGTTGATTTATATTGATTTTACGAGTATCTTTTCTGTTTTTTTATTATTTTTATTTTTAATATATATATTTGCATTAAAACGTAATGATTTTCTTCTTAATTTAATTAAGAGATAGTTAAAGAACTGGATTATTTTTAAAATTTATATAAAATATAAGAAAATTATTTTTTTGTTAATAAGTATGTTTGGGAAATACAATTAATTGTCTCAATTAAACAAGATTTTTTGTTTAAATGTTTAACTCAAAATATTTATTTTTACAAATTATTTTTCAAGATAGTAATGAGATATAAAAATAATTCTTGATAATTTTTGTAAAACTTATTGACAACTTTTTTGTATAGATTGCATTTGAAAAAAATAATTTTTAACAATACACATATAGTGTTTGCCATTATTGCACAATATCATAAGCCTTTAAGATAAGATAAAATATTTGAATCTTAGAAAACATAATATGAGAACGTGGGTATTTCATACGTATTACATTCTCAATTGTATATGTGCAAATGAAATTCACATTCGTAACATCAAAATCCAATTATCAATTTATATGCGTGTATATATATATATATAAAATATTGTTCTTCTCAATTTTTTTTCAAACCGTCAAATACTTTTCAAAATAACTTAATTGTTTCAAAAAATTATTATTTTGCAAAATAAGTTTTAACTCAAAAGTAGCACATGCTTCTTTTATTTTTTGCAAAACTATTTCAATTAAAATCAACTTATGAAATAAAGTTTTTTTTTCATTTACATTACAAGGTATCACGTCGTACATTGATTAATGATTCATGTTTTTTTTCAAATATTATGATTCACTTTTCTTTTAATTACAAATCTAACTAGAAATTCACTTCCCTGATATATCTTACAGTCATTCATGTAAAATTTATCTGTTCGCTAATTTACATGTAAAATTTGTTTTTCTCCCTTTACAGCAATATAATTAAATAAATTGATTGAAAATTTTGCCTTTTAATTGACATAATGATTATTAATTTAAGTTATCTTTATATAACTAATTTTAAACTGCAACGTTTAATTTGTGCTGCTTTGTACATTTAATTAATTATTTTTGTGAAAAAAGAATAAAATTATTCTACATTATGAATAAATCAAGCGGTTTTTAAATTTTGTAGCCAACTAGTTGATTAATTATATTAATTTCCTTGACATTAATATTTCAAATATTGTAAAATGTATTGTTTTTCCATAATTTCTTAAACCATTAAAATATTTGAACTGATTTACATGGATAGAACTCCAAATTCGTTGAACTCTTAACATACGATTATTTTACAAAGTTTTCATTAAACAAAAAAAGTGATTCGAACTGGGTGCATGATAAGACTCTGGCTTCGAATACTGCATATCATTATCAGTTTTCGTGGGATCACTTTAACATAACATGTTTCGATCAGAAGCCTAAATTACATTTATAAAAAATGTTGTTCAAACTTTATTTTAAAAATCTTCTATCAAACTAAATTTCCTGAAATGTTGTATACAAAGTAAAATTTGTTTCCAGTTTAATATTATTTTTGATAGTGAAAAGAAATATTTTTAAATGTTGAATTGCATAGTGAATGATGATCATTGAGATAAGTTGAAAAAATGTTGGTTATTTTGGGAGCTACATCGCATGTTAATTGCCAGAGCGTTCTTCGACGGATATTGTTCGCTCTCTGCGTGTTTCTTTTTTTTCTATACGCAAGCCAGTGGCTACCAACTTGAGAATGAGAATGGTTGCGATGCGTGACCGGAATCTGTTTTAGGCTTCGTTCGTATGCATGGGGAAAGTTGCGAGATATTTCAAACAAAATTCCAACTTCGAATAAACAAATGATCATGGGCTGATTTTATAGCAGTTCATTTCTTACAAATGTTCCCGATCTTATGTCGTTTAGAAAGACTAATAGTTTAAAAATGTACATTGCAATTGAATATTCTAACACACTGAGAATAAAAAGAATAAATTCAAGTAAAAATAAATGTTACATTAAAAATAAAAAAACTTTGAAGAACTGGTAAAAATTTTTGTCACAAAATTGTAATTTCTATTTTCAACTATGTAGACTCGAGAAAAAATATTTTAAACGTCAAAAAAATTGCAGTGCAGTAATCAGCACTAAATAATGTACTTATTATCTCACTTTTTTCTACCATTTTCATTATTTTTATAACTGTATTTAACGTAAACAGCAAGTAAATTGCTTCGAAGCGGCTGATAAAAAATAAAACGTAATCATTTTATTATATAATAAATGCACAACTAACATTATCATTTTAAAATGAAGTTAACTGTATACATTATAAGTTTCACTATCATTCTGTGCATATATATAATAAAAATTAATCTATGCTAATAATTTTTGTTCGAAGCATATACGTGGTTCCGATTTAAAGTGATCATAATTAACTGTTTCGCGCACCGCGAACGGGGGCCATGCTTAATAATAGCTACGCGCGATGAATTTATATGAATATTATTTTGTTTAGCGTTCATTGAGCTGCGCTAAAATGCACGAATTAATTTAAAAATAGTTATTATAAACACACGCACACGCGATTAAATTGCCGACGTGCTAATTATAACGGTCAAGCATAATTATTCTTTTTTGTTGTGCGTTTGCTCTTTTTTTGATCATTATTATTTAAAAAGCCACCTCAATGTTCACACTTCTCAGTTTTATGAACATATTTTTACAATGTATAAAACATTTTTCAAATGTAATTATTATTTTGAAACAATTTTTTGTCTGGATTAATTTAAAAAAATCTGGAGCAAAATTTGTAGTCATTCTTATTTGCTATTTAATATACACATTTGTGTTGATACAATCACACAGACATTTTTATATTTACACACATCTCCGTTCGTTTTTTAATTTTATCTCATTATACGATTTAATATTCCTTACGACTGTAACTTGCGTTTTGATAGCGTTACGTAAAGATGTTTTATATGCAAGTTTTGCGCTCGCTGCTGCTTTTATTGTATTGCATAAAGTGGCGCTTTCTTTCAAGTTCGCTCATGTTCCATAAAGCTGGTTTGTCCGCAATTTTTCGTTACCTCTTTTCTCAAAATCACGCATCCAGCTATATTGATATATATATATACCTACCTGTGCATTAGGATACACGATTTCACGTGCAATTTGATACGTATCCCCACGCACGCACACAACATTTTTTTATCAAGCCCTTAAGGATTACTACACAAAACCTGCTAAAAAAGTTGCATTTTAATGCAGATTAATAATTTTTGTTCGCAAATAATAAATTTTGCGATAAAGTAATTGAGTTGACGCACGATCCTTGTGAATTTAAACACAATTCAATCTGCAACTTTCTACTTTCGTAACAAGTTTTGTAAAATGTATAAATTCGATTGTTTCGTCAAGTCAGAGAACAACTTTCTACACTATTTTCCTTCATTTTTCTCCAAAATAACGCGAAATGAAAAAAATAAAAATAAAGAAAAAACGTTTTCACTCGGCATTCTTTTTCATTTTCGTCATATCTCCCAGTCAACAACTTTACATAACTCCGCTGTGAAAGATCCATTTTGTCAATTGGCCGGCTTCTACGAATTTTTTGCAAAACATTTTTATTCATCTCAAAGTTTTACAATTCTGCACACATAATTTTTTCATTCCAAATCTACATCATCATCTTGATTACAATAATTTTGTTATTCTTAAAATAATTTTTTTTTTTCTGAAAGTGTCCGATTCCATGCAACTATATCGACGTATTCGCGTCTAGTGCAGGCTTTCCCCTTTCATTAAACCGGCAGCGACTTTTGTCCGTGACTGTACATTCAAAGCAAGAGTGTACCCAACGACGACGTCGGAGGTTTGTTCGAAGAGCGTAGAATCGAAGGGCTGAAGACTCGGTTGCCTGCCTGCTACTCATCTCGTTTTGTCCTTGTTCAGCGCCCGAGCACTGTCCCTAGTTGTGTCCTTGTCGCGCGCTATCTCGGCTCGTCGCGTGTCTCCCCTCGCCCCGTCTAACATGGGGCCCGCCAGCGTTTTCGAGCGGCACCACCAAAACCTGAATTTCAAGCGTCTACTAGTCCCGGCGACCTCCCAAAAGTTTAGCCGAAAACTCCCAACTTCGTCGAACCAAAGCCGTTATAATAAGTTCGCCGATAGCCAGTTTCCAAAATAAATGTTCTACAGCCAAATCATATAATTTCTCAACTTTTTATAACAAATTTTATTGCATAATAAAATGTAACTTCAATGAAAAAAAGAAAATAGATTTTTTAAAACTGCGTTAATAAAGAAAGAAAAAAAGTCGTGCACTTTTTGCAGAAGAAGTGAGCCGAAAATATTTTTTTTTTTCGGCGGGCAAATTTTGCATCTCTATTCTTTTTAACTTGCAACTTTTTTACTTTATTTTAGATGACTTATTTTGCACGAGGTATTTTGAATATGAAATTTAAATATACATCGCTTTATAAAGGACGCAGAGATAAAATTAGTGGGTTCGAAAATAAAAAAAAATCTCGAGCCGAAGAAAACGAACGAAAACTATTTTACGAGCTTCATCTATTACACTGCGAAGTAATTTTTAATTTAAATGGCATTTTTTTCTTTTCCGCAAGATATGTGTTAGTATTAAAATTTATTTCTAACATATTTTCGAAATCTGCAGACAAATAAGAGATGAATATTTACTATTAAAAAAGTGGGCTAATTTTTCAGTTCTAGAAAATTCAAAAAACAAAAATTTAATGACCAAAAAAAGAAAGAACATACAAGAATTGAATTTGTTTAAATTCGTTTTTCAATAACGATGACTAATGACCAATTAAAACTATTACATCTTTATACGACAAATGGATGCATTTTCAATCTGTCTTTTACGACAAATTGAAATGCTGCATACTTTAGCGACAACTTAAATACACTCGTAAATACATTTTTCCAGACGTGTTGTTACACATAGAGTTTAATTAAACAAATTAACACTCATTTTATTTTTTGTAATTGCAAATTTTTGTTTTTGATTTTTAATTAAATCAAGTACTAAATAAAAAAAATGATTATATAAAAAAATCTGGAATATTTCATCGTTATGACATTTAAATGTTAAATTGTTCAATAATTCCTTTTTATAGATGAATATAGGTATAGTATATTTTAGTAGATACCACAACAAGTTCTTGTATGTGAATCTTTGTCCGCCTTCAGCGTTTCGTGCGGCAATAAAAAATAAAAAACGTCTATGTATCTCAACATCTGTTGTGTTAATTTTTTCAGAAAGACTATCCTCTTTTCTTCTTTGTTTATACAAAATGTCTTAATTTTCTTGACAACTTTCTACGTTGTTTCAAATAAAAGCTTTCTTTTTATTTCTTCAAAAATATTGCTTTAATATTTTCTATTCTTAATAATTGAAATTTAAGCAAAAAAAAACAAAAAATATCTTAAACCTGTCAAACACTGTATTTAACATTTTCAAAGAGTAACATCATTTTCAGAGTGAGAAAATATATTTAGCCTGAAAACCAACTATAATTTTTTCCGCTTGTGCAAGTGCATAATAATACAAAATCGTTATAAATTAACATTTTGATGAAATTAAAAAAACTGTTGACCACCAAAACTTATAACCCCGGAAAAAGTATAAAAAGGCGGGTTTGAGAGAAGACTCTAAGAAAAGAGACAAAAAGAACAGAGCTAGTGAGCGCACATATCTATATATACAAAAAGAAAAAGAAAAAGAAAAAAAGCAGGCGAATAATCTATCGCGAGGCGATGGAGGCCAGCTATTCAAACAAAAAACATCGGCTCGCCGGCGAAGAACAATGCCGGTGGCAAGGATAACAATAATTATCCAATGTGCACATATAGTACACTGCTCTGCGAGCTTCTTAATCATTCCGTTAAGTTCTTATATGAAATTCAAAGCCACGATGCGGGCATGAATTAAGGCGACGCGGGGGTGCAGGGGGACACATGTGTGCGTGCCAACAGAGACGGAAATAAAGGACAGAAAAAAAACGATGATGAACGAAAAGGAAGAAAAAAAGAAAAAAGAAGGAAAAGCAAAAAAGGCAGGACTGGAATTGGGCGGAGGGCGAGGGAAGAGGACGGAGAAATGTTTGCTCTCTCTCTCGCACTATCTATCTGTCTCCGTGTGAGGGATCGGGCGGAGGAAGTCGGCTCGATTCGACTCGACTCGACTCTCGTCGAGGGGAAGCGAAGGGTCGAGAAAAGGAAAGGGACCTTTTCTCGGCTCTCTCTACCCTAGGTTAGGTGCCATTGTAATCGATTGGAGATGCGGGAGTTCCCCTGACCCTTCTTCGACCCCCGGCTACAGAGACCCGTTACTCATTGTCTGCCAAGCTCGGCCGACGGCACATAGCTACACTTATACATATGTACATTTGTGCCCACGTATATAAAGATATAAATATATTATGAGGCCACGTGTGTGTGTGTGTGTGGGCTTCTGCACCTAGTGCAGAGGACAAGTATGTACACTCAATGAGCGTATTTATGTCGGTGTGCCTTCGTATATATATATATATGTACTTGTGTGGCATATATGGCGAATTTAAATTTGCGACAAATGGAGAACTGAAATTTGCACAGAGGGGTCAAATTGTTTCATTTTTTTTCGGCGATTCAATTTGTTGAGTAGGGTTAACATTATTTAACTGGGTTACATTTGTTTCAAAGGGTTGAATTTGTTAAGTACACAATTTTGGATTTTGTGTGAAATATAACACTCTTTTTTAGAATCATATACATATATTTTCCAAATAACACATTAAGCTGGATTAACGCACTTATCTCGCAAATAAATCCTTCTAATACAAGGCAATTATTTCTGAATGACGAGTGATGCTGTTTCACCGACAGTGGTTATTAATTGACGTTAAAATTCATGAATACACTTAATTGGACAATATAAAATACAAGTCTAATTTTTATATCAAATTTTCGGTGAATACTTTTTTTGTATCCAAAGTTTTAATTAAGGAAAAAGATGTTAAAATTTGAGTTCTTTTGTAATAAATTGTTTTCAATATGGTTCACTTAATATATAAAAAAGAACTTATGTCATTGGAAAACTGATTTGTCCTTAAAAATAGATGTCAAATGAACCTTGAAATGTATTCAGTTTGATGCATTGTCAGGTGCCACACCTGATACACTAGTTTGAATTTTTCATGTTTTTTAGTCATGAATATAAAAATAAGAGCACACATTTGTTAAATCAATTTTTATCAAGAACTCAAACAATTATACATACAAAAAAGATATCTGATTTCATTTTTAAAAGTATTTACTATAGTAAAGAATAGTATATACTTTTTGCAATAATCTTTATTGAAAATATGAATTTATTGTTTAAAAGCTTAATCGAGTCTGAATGCAGCCAGACAGCAAATTCTAAATTCAAATTGAAAATTATTATTAGTCAAGAAATTAAAAAACCCCGCATATGAAATTACTTTACATTTTTTGTCTCTTTTACATCTTAATTACTTTGAAGTTATACATTCAGATAATACATGCGCGATAAGTGAATGTGTTCTTGTGTTTTAAGTCAAAGCAGGTGGAGTTTCTGCAATGAAAGATAAAGTAGCATGTGTGTGATCAAAGTTCGACTGGTGAATGTAAACTCTGTTGAAATTTTGGATATTCACATTTGGGTCAAGAATCATTTTTTCTTTACATAAATTTACCTACAAAACAAACATGAACAAGAAAAAAAAACAACAAAATTTTCCTTACAAAATATACATTAACATTATATTATTTATCAATATTATTTAAATACTTTTTATTTTACTTTACTTCCCTCATGAATTGTAAAATTTCATATAAAAAAACTGCAAAACTGATATCGTAAAAAAGAACCACAGGAATGTGTAACCCGATAACTTTCTAGACAAATGTTACCCAAAACTTTATTCAAATTTCCTGCATCCTCGACATATGATTTCCCATGTAAAAGGATTGTGGCACGTCGAAAAATAGTTTGTAGGAAAAATGAGACAATAAAAAGAATACTTAATATATTTAGTTAATGAATGGACTTTTTAAAGAAGGCGGTTAGTTTTAAGCGAATGATATATTTGAGTCGCAAAAAAGTGTAATGAAGTGGAGTGTCACGTGGAATATTGTCGAGGGGATATTGTGTTGCTTTGGGTATGAGATGCGAAGCACTTTGCACGCGCAACTCAGCGGAGCGTCAACAGGTATACGAAAAGACTGGTTCATTTTGGAGAGGTGCCTAGGACCCTCCGATCTTTATGAAACTATGCTCGCATTTCCGGACTAAGTATGGATGAATGCACAGGCTGCGAGTAACTCAATACAAACCGAACGCATTCTTGTACTCAACTTTTGGGTAAAGGAATCCGCTAATGTGTGAGAATTTTTTCCCGAATTTAGAGCTCAAATTCCTCACAGTTGAACAGTTTTCTACCTAGAAAAAAAAGGGACAATTGTTATTATACAAAAAAAAAGAGTTAGGCTTTGTTAAAACCGGAAATGTGCTTCTATTTATTTGAGCAAAAAAATTGAAATTTGTAAAAGTAAAAAAAATTATTAATAAAAAATACAAATTTAAAGAAATAGTGTAAATTTTTCTTAAACGTAACTTAATTTACCTGTTATTAAAAGTCTCCGTTATTTGTATAAAAAAGATTGTGTTTTTAATCTTGAAATACCGATAATCCGTTCATAAAATTTAAATTCATATGATGGCGAAACGAAATTTGTTTAAAATCGGCTGCTGCGTGCGGTCGTATAAAAGCGACGTCGCTGACGGTAACATATTTTGAAACATTAATGCCGTGGAAAATGGTATTGTAATTCCTATTGACGATCCTTCCTTCCAACCGGTTTTTACGTCTTCGCTGGATCAGGATATATCGGTAAGAAATATTTAAATACCGCACTCTCCGTTGCTGGCTTCGAATTTCTCCCTGCGAGCATCTTCTGCCGATCTTCCAATTTCCTTTACGTTGTTTTGCGCTTCTCGGTAAATGATTATTCTCGGAAGGACGAAAGATTCCGTTAATCCATAACTAAATCTACGCTTGGATTCTGCCGATTTTGCAAAGTATATCATATAAATGCTGATTATTTAATGTTTTGACAAAAAAAGCTGATTACTTTTATATATTTAAGGAAATTATGTGATAAAATAATTATTTTCAAGGGTAATGTTAATTTATTTTCCAGAGATGACATATTAATTCACGAAAAGAAACTTGGCTTTTAAAAATACATTAGAAATTATTCTTTTTTCTTTAAGTACATTTTTCAAATAATAAATGTGTAATACATTTTATACTTTTCAATTTCAATCAATGTTTGGTGTTTTAATTATGTAAAATTATTACGAGGAATTTATTAATTGTTGTAATTAAATGTGTATTTTTCTTCAGTACTTTTATTATAAATGTTTATAAAATAATTATTTTTAATATAAATTTTAGAAATAGTTTTGCTTTGGTAAATGATTTGATATAGATACTTAATGTATACCACCGAGCTACGGCGTCCTCATTTCTGCTTCCGCCTTGTGTCATTAATCTGCAATCTAAAGAAAAATTCACACAAAATCTTCATTTCATATTTTTAGAAATAATAACGAAAATTATTGCTGTTTGTTAGGGTAGAATTCAATTTTTAATAGAAATAAACAAATTTAATTTTGAATTTTGGATAAATGATATCCTTTGAACATTTTCTAGTACAAAAATATTAAAAACTTTATTTAACAATTCTTTCATTATTTTTTGACTTTTTAAATTTACTGTTGTTTTTCTTTCAGTATGGACGTAGATAAATTAGCATTGATAAAATGATTTTACAAACTATTTACATTATTTTCACAATTAAATTAATTTCAAAATTTTCAACTTATCACTTGGATTGTCCAAAGTCAATACTACAAAATAATAAAATAAATAAATAATAAACAAATTAAATGACAATTGGTCACTTAACCCTCAAAGCCTCCACGAGGGTCAAAAGAACCCTGTAAGTTGTTGAAACTTTACAATAATTGTTAAGATATGATAAAAAATTTTGTTATTCTAATATAATCAAAATTAAATAAGCTAAAAAAGGGCATTTCAAGGTTTGATTTAAAACAAAAAAAATTGCTAAAAATGCTAATTCTAATCCAAAATATGCAATTCTAAAGTTTTAAAGTGTTAAAGTCAGGAAAAATACGTATAGGGTATTTGAGGGTTAATAACATTTAAAATCATTAAATTTTTTTCATTTTGACAGGTCTGCGAACTTATAAAACCTGTTAAAATATTTTAATTATAAGAAATTTAAATAAATACTATGGATTTGGCGGAAATTTTAATCTGATGGAACATGTATGAATCTGCCATTGAAGTTTTCAAAAATTATTTCATCATTAAAAAAATATTTAATAAATATATGAAAGAAATAATATTTATGATGTACATGTGAAACTTAAGTCGGATATGCTGTTTTTTTATTTTATTGGTACAAAATAATAATATTATTTTAGACAATGAGGTTGATTTCGACACTTTAGCAAAAATGACTCCAGCCGACTATAAAATATTCAATTTAAATATATCAATTGGAAATCAAGTATTAAGTATTAAATATTGGTTATAATAAAAATAATAATTTGTATTCCATTATTTTATTTTAATTTATTTTTTATACTTTATTATTAATCTACTTAAAAATTGTTTCAAAAAATAAAAAATATATACTTGTAACTCGTCAATTTAAATAATTATTTGAAAATTGGAACGTAACCAAAGAAATTGATTGTGTCAAATCAGAAAATGCATTGACACAAGATTTCAAGTGTCAAAACACTCATTTGCATAAACTATATTTAATATACCTTTAACTTAATTAAGAATCAAGAGGTTGAAAAAAAAGAAAATATGTTTAAATCAAGGGAGGCTGAAAGGAGGTTGAAAATTTAAAACACTTAAAAATAGAGATTGAAAAGAGAATGAGGAGGTTGACAATTTCGACTCGGGGGAATATCATAATTTGAAACTTTCACAGTTTTGACATAGACCCTTATGGAGTATAGATGAGAATCTTCAAATTTTAAACTCAAGTAACTTAAACATTTATCTGATAAACTTTGCTGATATTTTAACAGGTAATTCCTGTTGTTCTAAACTATTAAACTAAACAAACTTCAAGCCTTAATCTTTTATTTTAATAAATGTTCTATCTTCCTTAAGGGGCTCGCGGACCCCTTAAATATTGTGTATATAGACTAAAAGTGTGTGTCATTTCTTCTTTCGACCCAAACTTTCATTTTTTAATTCAGCCAGTTAAAACAAACATTTTCGATACGTCCTAAGTTACATACATATTTGTAATCATTTTTTACATTAAATATCAGCCAAATTCATGTACAATCGCAACATCGATGTGGCCACTATAACAAATGAAAATAGGCGTGTTTCCTGAACTATCTTTAACATTTAATCAGCAATTTTTGATAAGCGAAAATTGTGAATAATTATAGACGGAAAAAGTTTTCGAGTCATCGGATGTCCCTTGTAGTACAGCCGATGTACTAAATGCTAAGACGTCATACGCTCCGGCAAACGGGACATCATACGGGACATCAGACGCACCGAATTTGGCGCATTTTCTTGTTAACAGCATTATACCTATTATACCAAAATTTCATAAAAAGAACTATATTCCGATGTAGTCTTTTGCGTTTGGGTTGATTGGCAGGTTGATAACGAATTGCGAACAATACCAAAAACTAACCTTTTTTTTATCCGAGTTGCGCTCAAGCGTTTTTAATTACTAAATTTAGAGATCCGAGTTGCGCTCAAGTATTTTCCATGACCATATTTGGAGATCCGAGTGGCGAACGCCAGGTGGCGTTATTTATTCGAAATCGCACAAACTGTTGTAAATTTTTCATTCACAAATATGAAAGAACTTCATTCACATTCAAATATAAATATTATATTGAGTGTGATTATTACAGCACATCAGTAATCAGTAAAAAATATACAAAAATGTTTCACTCAACAATGTTGAGTGAAAAAGGAAATAAATGCTAGGGTTGAATAATTATAAATATAGACACTATCAGATATTAAAAAGAACCAGTGAATTGTGTTGGCGTTGCACTAACAAATGTTGTTTAGCCAAAGTATACACAATTGGAGAAGAAAATATTGTTTCTAAATGCGCCGGAGAACATCATCACGATCCAGTTTCGGCAAATTCATTAAA
>JABFPM010002993.1:0-15266 GCA_022817325.1 Idris sp. 1 HC-2018
AAATAAATCTTCAATTCTTTGAGCGGTTACGTTTTCGCATATACAATGAGAGTGATATTTTAAGTAGATGTACATTTAATTATTTATTTACTTTGGAGTATAGCTAGAATAATGTAAATATACAGTTTGGCGCTTAAATCTTACAATTTTTTAATTAAAATATATGTGAGTATATAGTATTAAGATTATTTGTATCAGATTGTAGATTTATTGTACTTTTTTCATGTTTTTTAATAAACAGTATTTCAGATTTAAAGTTTAATTTTAGAAATAATAAAAATGTAACACAACTGGAAAATGGAAATTGGATAATAGAACAAGAAGAGGAGAAAAATGACAAACTTTTGTATAAATGTGAGTAAGTTAATTGTGAAAAAATGTTTTGCGAATGATCTCAATTAACTTAGAATAAATATAAAATTTTCTGTATATAACTAAAATTGTTATATGGTTATTTTCAATCTGAAGAAGAAATAAAATATTTCGAAACGTAACATATGTTAATTTAATTATTTTTATATTTATTTTATATTTTTTTTATATTTAATTATATAGCCTATAAAAATTAAAATATAAATTTAATTTTGTTGAGATCAAGAACTATCTTTTGTTTTTATCAATGTAAATATTTAGAATTCTGTTATATTTTTGTGAATCATAAAAGTACACACTCTTCCCTATGTAAAAGCACTCTTAACTTAAAAAGTTCGAAAAGTGGGTTCGATCCACTCTTGTTCTAACCAACCCACATATTTCATCCTACTAATGTAATAACTAAACAACAAAAACATAATAACATTCAAGTATTCGTTTGGAATTTAAATGCCTATAAAATTTGTTAGATTGAACCTCTAATGTTTCTATAGAATATATAGAATATATTTACCATGCAGTATATAACACTATTCATCAACTAAAATTCTCAAAATGGTAATTGTCAAATAACTCAGTCCTAAGAGAGAAAAATAGACATTATTTGAATTTGATGAATAATAGTTATTTTATTTCCAATATTGGACATTTGAAAAAACATTTTTTAATTTTTATTAGTTTAATTTTAGGAAGTCAATTCATTAATAAATTAACATTTGTTCTCACTTGCTTAGATATTTAATTTTTAAATCCATATCAACAAAATTTATCATCTATGAATCATTTTTCACAAAGAATAAATGAAAAATTCATGAACAAGTGAATTTATCATGAACGGAAAACAAAAGGAAACAAAACAGTATCTAAAAAAGAACCACAAATTATGCCAGCGTTCGGCCTGTCTGTACTTTTGTGCTTTTTATGATCACGTGGCGTTGAAGTGCAAAACTGCAAAACCAAGCGCGAACGCTTCGAGCAATTGTTGGTGCATTCGGGTGAATCAATTTTTTTTGTCAATATTATTAGCGCGACACCTGAAGCGGTCATTAAAAAGCTATTAATCTCGATTAAATGGCATCCGCGGCGGAATAAAAGCCGGCCGAAAGGACATGAGGCCGGTATTAGACTGCAGAACCGAAACTAGGACTACGTATCTAGTACTTTTAGTCGGACTAATCGATTAGTCGAGGAGGACGGCACGAAAACAAGCGAAAGGCAAGGGTCGACTATCTCCTTCCACAAATATAAGCGCGAATGAGAATTCCCGATTATCCGTTTCACTTTACGGTACAAGTGATTAGGGGAGTTAAATGCACTGTTTCGGTCTTAAATGCCTTGTAAATATTCATGCCAATACTCGGAATTCCTAAACGTCAGAATAATGCTAATTACCAAAACGTTGTCGCAAATGTCCCTTGGGAAAGTAAGCACCTATTTGTCAGCGTTACGAAAATATTGATGCAGTTAAGAAAAATTGGCGATGTTGTTTTAATGTTACGCGCAGGAAAACAATTTAATATGATCAAATTGTTTGTTTGTACAATTTAGCATTGTTTAAGGTTTCTTGATTCAATTTTGCATTCTTCCAAAAAACTAAAATTTTAGTTTAAATGTCCCTGATTGAATGAAAAATCATAAGATATAACTACGTCCTTATCTGATGTGATAAATTTTTAGTTAATGCAAATAAATTCTTTGTACAGATTATTTAATAGAATAGTATAGTATTGAAAAAAGTATACGCTGTTCTTTTAAAGTATACAGTGCAAAGCGTAAACACAAAATAAATTAAGTACGCACAATTTTTAAAGAAATATATTATCGTAAAGTAATTAAAACAATTAAGTAATACAATTAAAAATTTCAATTGTATATACTAAGATTTCAATAAGGCTTTTGACAGTATCATTCTCTTGAATAAATTAGCGAAAATGGGTTTTGGTAAGCCTACTCTGGGATGTTTGAAAAGTTATCTAACGAATAGATCTCAATATGTGTCCATAGATAGACATAAATCGGCATCCATTAATGTATCATCTGATACTTCTCAAGAGTCCCACCTGGGACCTTTGCTCTTTAACTTGTTTATTAGGGTGGCCCTTATTTTGGAAAAGTTCGATTTTTATCGATCTCCACCCGGAATCTGTTGAGAATATAAAAAAAATAAACTGCAATTTTTTCAGATTTTTTCTATAATGATATAAGTTGCCTGTGGGAAGTTAGAATTTTACATGGATTTTAAATGGGGCCACCATCGATGAATTTTTCACCGTAACTTAGTGTAATTTCATTGCTTCAATGTGAAAATTTGTATTCTTAGGTTTTGGATGTCGCTAAATTTGAAGTCAAAAATAAATTTTTGGCACTTAAACTTGTGAAAATTCTAAATTCCAATTTTTGATTAATTCATTTTAAGTAACAACATTTACAAATTTTCCAATTTTTTTTAATTTATTAATTTTGTATGCGCTATTATAAGTTTTCAGGGTCGCTTAACTCAAATTTGTTGTCAAAATTATGATTTTGACACTTACAGGTGTCAAAAATTGATTCTTGACAGTTGACGTTGTCAAAAATTATCGTTAATTGCAACTGTAGTTTATTTCAAAATTATCAAATCATCATATGACTTTATATATTTTTATTGACCAATTTAAATGTTTTTGTTTAGTCATACAGTTCTGCAATAAGTTTGTTTTAGCCCCGAAATGAGAGTCAAAATGGTGCCGTTTCAGTGCATATGTGACAAAAAAGGTAATGTTATTTGATATGATTATCGTATAGATAATTATTCGTTAATCCGAAACAACGTTGTTAGCCTAGTAGGAATCGTAACTGGACCCTATCTCGGATAACTGTTGGCCCTAAATGGGGCAAATGCTGGTCCTATACTAGATTTGAAGTGGCCCCACGCGAAATGTAACGCTTCGCCCTTACAAATCTTAGACAGGACATGCTAGGGTTTATCTAGGCCCTATGATGAGATCCATTAAATAATACGCTCTAATTTTCACGTAGCAAATGAACATTAAGCCACGGTTGGTCCAAGCCTGGCACCCAATCGTCGTTCAAAAAAATTGCATTAATTTCAATTATTTATTAATTTTTAATAAATGTTTACACTTATAAGAGATTATGTGAAATAACTTCTACTTTGCACTTACATTCACCAAGTTTTTAATATTTTTATTTGAAGAAAAAATTTCTGCTGCTGCTAGGAATCGAACTTTGTTCCTACAGATGATAAGCCGGATCCTTACCCACTTAGCTATGAAATTTGAGAGTCTATATATTTAACTACTGCAAATTTTGAATTGAAAAATATTTAAAATAAGGGATGGTTTTTAGGGGTAGTAAATTTTTTTAGAGGAAAATATTTTTATCTACAAAATATTTGAATATATCTTTAAAAAACTAATTCTAAGCATTTTTTGTATTTATCATTGTAATATTAATGTTCCCATTTTATGTTATAAAATTTTTGTATCTATTTTTGCACATTTTTTTTCTTTCTAGATTTTTAAAATTTTAAATTAAGCGGGAGTTTGTCGATGGAGTGAGCATGATACAGTTGAAGTCACCAATATTAACAATGTGTTGGTAATTAATAGCAAATTTCTCATAATCCCTCATGAAAAGATAAGGTTGCGGAGCATTAGGAGGGCGATAAACTATTGAGATCATAAGCGGGACCTAATTTATTTGTATCACAGTAATAAGATATTTAACATGAGGGTAAGATAGACTGAGCGAGAATTTTCACCAAGATAACAGATTTGTGTATATAAAGACAAACACCTCCCCCATATAGGGCCATACACAATATACGTTCGCTTTAAGGGGGTGAGGCGAGGAGGATAAGACAGTTTGAGAAAAGCATAAGAAAATATTATATAAACGTATTATAAATGGAGGGGGTTAATTTGAAGGTTTTTTTATGAACGTATTTTACGTATGGCTCCATATGTCTTATAAGATCGGTTCACCAATGTTTTTTATAGATCAAAATTCTGCCGTCTTAATCAAAAACGCCCATAACTAAAAAATTGGTAAAAATTGAGATTATGAGAATATGCTTTATTTTGTGTGTACTTTAATGTGCTGTAAGTCAAATTTCAACATTTTTTTAAAAAAATGGGAAAAATCTAAAATTTTGAAAACTTAAAATTTATTAAATGCGTATTTTCAAACGTACTGTTTGATTAAATTGAAATATTATAATATTATTTCAAAGTTATTGTAAAACAAAAGAGCTAAAAGATATTTGGTTGTCATTTATTTGTTCCTAATTATTTTATTAGCGCAAATGTGAAAAGCTATTTAAACTTTAAATTGAAATTACCTAAAATGAGTTTCGATGTAGTTATGGACGTTTTTGCTTAAGACAGAGGAATTACTCTGCTATTTTAAATAAAATCGATATTCTTCTATTAATTGATTCCCGTTAATCGCCTCCAAACGTTGTTGAAATGACAGTTCTCTACTAGTGTGTGTGACTAATAATAAAATCGGAAAATTATCTGTTCTTTTCTATTAGAAAGAAATAACAAATAAACAGCAATGTCTATTGGCATGCTGATCAGCTGTTCATATCAACGCCGCCATGACATCAACGGGAATAGGTTAAAGCATAGGTGCGAGATAGCTGATATTGTGTTTTTCAAAGTATTCATAATTTTATTGATTCAGTTTTTTTATTGCTTCGTGTGCAGTTCAGAGTACTCTCTTTTAGGTCAAGAAATACCCATATTTTTCAGTTAAGGCGCTATAGAACTGAGCACGGTTCTAATGATACCTTTAATCGAGTTTCTCGTATTGATAACACGCATTACGTTTACATCTTAACAATTTTTACCGTAACATAGCTTGAATAGTTAATCTTGGCTGTTATATTTCATAATGTACTAATTTTATTTAATTTTATATAATAGGTATATCCCGTTCATCAATAAATAAATACATAAAAAAATAAGTATTGTTGAAAAGTATATTATTCAATCCACAGACGGCGCAAACCCTCTAAATGATACAGAGAAAAAATTTTTCATAATGTTTTTTTTTAATTAATGAAAGTTATATTTATCAATATATTAGATATTGTATCAACCGTCGATGCAATAGTTAATTTATATATGAAGTATTTTCTTAAATTTGAATTTTGTCAAAATTTAAACTTTATTTCTCTTACGATGCGTTACATTTTGCTGCGGCAAATAAAAACAGGGTTGCCAAAATTCGGGAATAAAAAGGAATTAAAATAATTAAAACTTACATTAAAATTTTGTCTCTCGTTGAAACACAATCTTTTAACTGAGTTTTTGTTAAATTGTTGATTTTATAACTCAAGAGCTGAGCAAATAAATTTAATTTATATTACCAATAAGAAAATGAATAAGAAGAAACATACAATCAAATTGTTAGAAAATGCACTCGCATAATCAGAATTTTATTTTTTAATCTTATGACTGTCACAAATTTCATTTAGTGCCATCAGTTGTTTCTATCTGTGCAATGATCATTTTTATCCGTACTGTTGCAATCTGTTCAACGTATGCTACGACATGTTTTACTAAATTTGAAATAATGAAGCGAACAATTTCTTTTAGAAATATTTTTCTACAACGAAAAATATTCAATAAAAATCTATTTTCAAAATATTTTTATTAACTTTACAATTTTAGCTCCTTTTACAACTTAAAAAGTTAGAAGATACAATATGCACTGCCTCTTCCTCCTTTGTTTCTTTGTTCTGATTCTTATACTTATAATTTACGAAAGCTTTTGAAAAATGTCGGAATCTTTTAACAAAAAAAAAAAAATTCAGCATTTCAACGTTTCTCATTCAACGCATTAAAAACAAATAAATATTTAATTGCGTTGAAACTTTGAGTGTTATTTTTAAAATCCACTTAAAAATTTAACTCAAATTGTAAATGAAAAAGTTTAATGACTTAATACAAATAAGATATAGTTGAAATCCTGTAACCAATTAATAGACAGATTATAATTTAAAACCACTATACATATTTTTTTTTCTAAGAAAAAATAATATTAAATATAATATATTCTAAAATAACTTGAAAGTTATTTTTACAAAAAATCGAACTTGAGCGAATCCATTTTTGCAAAGAGATATTGCTTTTTTTAATTGATTCCTAATATATAAAGTAAACTGATATTAACAAAAAGTCAAATTGAAAACCTTAAAGTTTGAACTAAAATGTTTTTTTAAACGACGCGTCGTCATTTCAGTTAGGTTTCTAAAAGCAGAAGACATTTTTTGATCAGGACCATATCCATGGGCCTTTACGATAGCGAATAGAATTTGAATTAAAGCCTCAAATATTTAATCGAGTAAGTAGTAAGTTATGTAAAGCTTAATCAAATGGATTGAAACTGGTAATTAACACAGACAAATGCTCCAGTTTTGCCGAATCAGAAATGAATATTAAAAATAGATGCATGAATGATGAAACAAAGTATTTGATCTTTATATTGCATATTATAAATTTTGCTGGAAATTCCTGATTAGAATTTCTTTGTCGCACTTTTGGTTTATATGTATCTAAATATATTTATATTTTAGGTAGAAATTTGCAAAATAGAACAAAACTTTTAACTAAGTTTTATACTTAAAATATGTCAAGTTAATTGTGCTTTGGCATAGAATTATCTTTTTACAAAATTCAATATATTGCTTGAAATACTCAAAATAAAATATTTTTTTCAACTCACATATATTACTTATAAAAAAATATATCGTAGTATTTTTACTTAACCTGGGATTTGAAACAATATATCAAGCAAATATTTTTTTTTTGTTAAAAGGAAAATTTTAGAATTTCGAATGAGAGATTTGCAACTCGAGTTAAGTGCTACTAACACTTCCAATTTGCAACTTTGTGCATATTGCTCACCATATATTTTTAGTAATAATGCAAAAAGAGATATGCAACAAAATTGCACATTTTTCTTATTAATGAAAGACAGAAATATACGTTACAAAAGATACTAAGAAAAAAAAGTACAAAAGAAAAATCGGGAGCAGTGAAAATTTTAGGGGTGATACCTATTTTTAATCGATTTTCTGCATTTCAAGAAAGCTCTGTACACGCAAAGATGAAATCAAAGAAAAAATTATTTGATGTGGGTAAAAATTGAGATATAAGTAAATGATGACATGACAAATCAAATGACACACCAAAATTGACCTGCCGGCGGGTCAGAGGGTCAAATCACAAGGTCAAATCAAGGTCAAAATTTGGTTTTTAAAACAAATATTCCGTTTAAGCAAAACTTAGTTGTAAAAAAATGATTAATAACTTAAAAAAAAAATAAACTGAGAAAAAAATAAATTTTTAAATTTAATACCTTATTCTAAGTGATTATGGTATGCACTTTCACTTTTAGATGGCGCTGGATTTTTTTTGGTCTCAGTAGGTAAACAATTAAAACCATTGCTCGACTAATTAAGTGATATGAATTTAGACTATTTGTCGGTTCAATAAATCAACACGAGGTTTTTGCACATTCTCTTCCGCGGCTTTCCCAGCCGAAAATTCGTGTTTTATTGACTTAAAACCTACACCTTATTTGACGAGACTTGTGTGCTCGGTCGTTTTTCTCATGAGATACTGATTCATTTGATCTTGTAGAAAAATAAAAATAAAATAAGTAAATTATTTTTTAAAAACTAAATCTGTGTAGTTTTTAAATTATCAATTAATTTTTTGTCGAAATTTAGCAATTTTGTTAATTTATTGTCTTATCAAAAGCAATAAAATGCCATTAAATACATAAAAATGCATTGCGAAAGAAAGTCAATTTTTTTAAAAAAGAGAATGCGGTGTAGTGCAATTTTTTTACGTCATTCTATGAGTTCTAATAAACATAAAATAACTTAAAATATGAAGCATATACGATTATTGCGGAATAAGGTCGTTTCTTTACTTATGTTTCTTTTTAAAAGCTTTGCACAAGCTGTGGAAAGAATCCCGTCACGAAACATCGATTTTAACATCATAAAAAATTATTGTTTGTGGATTTGTTCATCAAAAGCAGGAAATATTCATATTGTGTATTATAAGTATACAAATTTCTTCTTTAAGTTTTTTTGTTGAGATTCTTTTGTTAGTTCAGAAACTTCAAAATAATCCACTTTATATTGAATGAACTTACTTTTTTTTGTCGATTAAAATCAAATTTAAACAAGTAAATCTGAAACAAATGCGTTTCATTTTTATTTTTTAGCAGTAAATGTAAGTCTAAATTAGGTTTTTAGGTTTTCCGTTATTGCAGATGGTATTCAAAATGTTTGTTCTGCAATTCGTCATTTAATTCTTAAAGACTGAAAAAGTTGTCTAGTGAATTAAATAGTTCTTTGCTGTCCAATTCTACGTAAAGAGGAATTTGATCTAGATTTGCTTATACAATAGAAACCACGACTTCTATTGCTTAGTGCACTGGTGTTGAAGCAACGACAATAGATGTCTGTTTGGGTGATGAACTATAAAGAAGCGTCTGTGTTCGCTTTTTGAAAGAGGGTTCTTGCAAGCCCGATAAGTTACAGGCAGCAGTAAAAAGACTATGTGACACAAGACAATTTTTTGATTGAAAAGATGCATTTGAAATACAGATGTAAAGAATAGGAACAAAAATGTGTGTTGATCTTATAGAATATTTTTTTTGTCGAAAGTGGAACACAAACTTTTATGTTTCATTGACAAAATGATTTTCTTCTTGCAATGTTATTATACAAATCTAAAGTCTAATTAATTTCTTTAATTACTAAATTAAAATTATTTCTTCGATTATTTCTTTAATGTTATGCTTAATATATTTTTTTAATTCAAGATACAAACTTAATTTTATAGTATCAAAAATGGTTATACTTTAAAATATGAAAAAAAACTTTCAATATTGAAATTGCTTACAACACGTTAGAGTTCAATACAAAATTATGAGGTCTTAAGAATTTAAATGTGTGTCTTATAACATGAAAACATTTTTAGAGATCAATAATATCTAGCTACTTTCATTTCATTATGAAAAAATTTAAAAAAAGAACATAATTAAACAAAAAAACTATTTTAAATTGTGTTGACTATGTCAAATAACATTTTTTAAATTCTATTAGTCGTCTTTCCAATTTATAGATTACTTGTTAGTTTGGAGTGAAACTAATTTTGTAATCATTTTTCAATATCATCATAGGATTTTTATATTAGTTTTTGTTTATTTGTCAACATGAGATTGTATCGTAAAGTTTAATGGCATGCTCAGCAATGACAGTGCTCAGTAATGAGGTGCCAGGTTTTAGTGAATCATTTTATATAAATCATTAAACACATTTGAATAAAAAAATAATCTGAGAAAAAGTCACTGCCTTTTATATGATAGATTTATTTAAACAAAAATCTAAAAATTAAGTCACTAAGTGTATTTAAGGTTAAGACTTTTTAAAACTTTTGAGTTTTATTTACTATAGTTGTTTATTCAATAAAAAATTAGAATAAAATAGTTTATTATTGTTTTATCAAAAATTTATATATATATTATTCAATGTATACTGATTCCGGTAACTTGTTAACTTCAAAATGTTCAGTTGATATCCCTTCTTTTGATAAAACAATAATAAACTATTTTATTATAATTTTTTATTGAATAAACAACTATAGTAAATAAAACTCAAAAGTTTTAAAAATTCTTAACCTTAAATACACTTATTGACTTAATTTTTAGATTTTTATATATATAGTATTATTAATAATATTAATATAATAATAATAATATATATAATATATACATATAATACATTGAATCTACTACAAACAGTTTTGTTATAATTCAAGTTACTATAATCGAAAAAAATTATAATTGATTGTTTAGTTATTTAAATTGTACATATAACTTTTGAAACAAATAAATTGATATATTCCTACTAATTGTTTGCGAAAATATATATTTATTCTGTCAAATTTAAACTTTTATAGTACATACAATCTTCAAAATTTAATGAGTTGATTTATCAAACGAATATTGATTATTGGAAATAGTTTAGGTTTGCTATTTAGAGTTTGCTCTGTCTGAGTGTGTGGTAAAATTTATTAAACATTTTTTTTATTTATCAGTGTTGGGAATTTTCTCATATTTAGAATATAAATTTTATATTTTTATGTAACATATAACTTATGTCAAAAATTTGAGCTTTCATTAAAGTTTCTTTTAATATGTAAAGCTTATTGAAAATTATTCTTGAAAATTGAAATATTATACAAAAATTATAGTCGTACCTTGGCTAGTTAAACTTTAGGCTAGCTTAACCAAAGTTCACTTGGCTATCTTAACCTTCTTCTTAAACCCTCTAACCCCTCTCTATACTACATAACTAATTGATGCATGTCCGCGAAACTATGTGTGTTTAATTTTATATATATGAAAGCTAAGTTTCTAAATCGAATTTTTTTGTATAATACTTGTTTTCATGTAAAAATCTTTTAACAGTCTAAAGATCGTAGAAACTTACAGTTCGCGACGTAATAGTAACAGTCAAGACTGATATTTTGACAGTCCATTTCTCCCAGTGTTTGTTTGGAAATAATCGATATATTAATTTAACTTTTAAGTAATTATGATATTATAAGTGAATTCATGTAATTTTACACGTTTAAAAATTCATAAGAGTTGCTGTTGCAGAGTCGTTGCAGAGTATGTCAGTTACGATAAAGTGATAAATAATATGAAATTCTTAGCAAATTTCATTTTTGGAAATACAAATGAGGTTAGCTCATAGAAAATAATGAAATTTCAAAAACTTTAACCCTTTCAATACCGAATTATTTTCTAGGTTGAAAATTTGATGTTTGTACATGAATTCGGAAAGCAACACGGAAAACGAAAGGGCTAAAAACGTAAATTTTATTCAATAAATAATAATTATTTATTTTCCAAAAACAAAGACTTAGTTAAAAAATCAATGCATTACATGGTTTTTATTTTTATCATTGATATTACGGCTGGATGTCATCAAAATTTTTGTATAAACAATTTTCTCTATTCGGAAATTTAAAAATTACTTTATATTTAAAAATGGAATTCTAAACGAAACTTTCAATTTTAAAAAAATTATTTACGCATGCATAACTATTAATAATAATTTTTTTCTTTTTTTCCTAAAGACTAATAAATTGGTATTCATTTTATAATTAAAAAAAATATGGTGTGGATATCAAAACAAATAAAAAGTAATTTAACAAGTTTCATTAATGATTTTTTTCTTCTTTCATTTATTTTCTGTCCAACCAAAAACTTTACCCTATTTTAACTATATCACACTGACTGCGACAATATGTTATCTACTGTATTATAATATCCCTGGGGCAAACATGTTATTTGATTAATATATTATGCGTTCAAGCTGGTAAATAATTGCACGTTTTTTTAAAATAAAAGTAATATAACAATAAACTTGAATAATAATGATAAAATAAAATGTATACTACACAGGAAGTATATTTTATTAGCAAGTCCTTTATGAAGAGATGATAACAGCTCATTTTTGGCTGTATATACGATGCAGCTATTGAATGTGTATTTAATTTTCTTTCTTTTGTTTCATTTTAATTCCATGACAATGTTGATGATAAAACTTTAAATAAAACCATAAAACGAGTTAGGTATGTCAAAAAGCCATGTGTACAAAAGATAACATATTTATTCAGAAAATTAACAAAAATATTTAAACAAATATTTATTTTTATGAATAAAAATGTTTTATGGTTTATTATGATAGTTCAGGGTTATGCGTGCATGGACTCAAGATTTCAAAAATGTCAAAATAACCAACATAAAATGAGCTAATTGCAAAAACTAATTAATAAATCATTTGTAAATGACGGTTTTTGTGACTGTTCTCTTTTTATTTACAGTTTTTCCTCCACGAGTTTGTCTAATTACTAATTAACTACCAGTCGCTTTTTTTGGATCGTGTCATTCATTATTCGTCTCATCAATGTAGAAGAATTAAAAAACAAAACTTATGTTCTATACTATTCCAACTTATTTATACTACAACTTCCCAAGCAGAAAGTGCCGACCTTCAGCCAACTTTACAATCAGTACAACGTCAGAGCGATGTTGGCTGACGACCTTGATTGACAACGTTATATCAACGTTGGATATTTTTTGTTGCCAATGTTGATTTGATTTTGTTAAACGACATCGATAGCCGACATAGTGTCAACGTTGGATCGATTGTGTTGCTGTAGTTTACAACTGTTGAACGACGTCGGTAGCCGACGTAGTTCCAACGTTGGATTGATAAAGTTTCTAATAGTTTCACTTAATTGAACAATGTCAGCGGCCGACGTAGTGCCCACGTTAGAACGATTATGGTGACAACTGTAATCAACACTGCAGAAACGACGTCGGCGATCCACGTAGTTCTAATGTTATATTGATTGTGATTACATCCATGATTTGATTCAATCGAACAACATCGGCAGCCGACGAAGTGCCAACATCGGATTGATTGTATTACCAATTGTAATTTAATACTTTGTCGTTTTTCCCATGATTCATGAAAAACTGCAATCTTGAATTTTATTTCCTTTTTGATTGAAAAGTTGTATATTTAAAAAAACTTAGTTTTATGAAAAGATATTCTATAATTTTTTAGTTAGATTTTACTAGATTAAATAAGTTAATTTATTTTTTGAAATTATTGTTAATCTAAAATGTTACAAATCAAGACAGAAACAAATGTACAGAAATTGATAAAAAAATTCATAGCACAAAACTTGAGCATTTTCATTATAATTAAAAAAAATGCTGTATAATTAGTAATTTTTTCCACCCTTTATTTGAAAAAAGTTTCGAGATATTTAAGCTTAAAGTTTTTTAATACTGTTCCGCAGACTTACATAAAAAATACACAGCACTTCTAAAATATTAATAAAATAACAAATTAATATGAAAAATATATTATCAAATATGTATGAATATATAAAACATTGGTTTCTTAAGTTTTGTATTGAAAAAGTAACACAATAAATAAGGTTGTCTTAGGCGAAAATCGTATTTTGATAGCATCACAAACAAATTAAATAACCATGAAAATACAGGTTTTTTTTCCTCATGATAGAAAAGAATTCACAGAGTACATCAAGACAAAATATGTTTTTTCAAAATTTCATCGAAAATGTTCTTTGGCATGGAGTCTTCTTAATGTAAGTAACAAAGTAAAATTTATTTCTCGTAGTCTCTTAAAAAAACTTATAAATAATTTAAAGTGTAAATAATAATTATAATTTAACACATAAATGGATTTAAGAGGAAGGCGTATACCGACATTACCGGCAATTACAGATTTGCTAAATAAAAAGAAATGAGACTCAATTTACTGCTTTAAAGAGTTAGTCGTTATTTCCAATAATTTGAAGAATAATTCTGTTTACTAGAAGTATATTTTTTTAACCTCGTCTACTTGAAAAACTTGAACAATTTATTAAGTACAATTTATAAAATAAAGGAAATAATACAAGAAAATTTAAATTCAGAACTCCAAAAACAACATTTGCAAACAGAAAGATGATTAATTTCAAACGCAAATAAATAATTTTTTTGACGCAATAATTACCAATTTATTTTAACGTTCATTTACATTAATACTTTTACTAATATTTAGTTATCAACATTCAATCTTTTATTATTCAATTTGTTTAAATTCATCATAATTGGTGTGAGCTAATATAATATTTAATAATAAAAATAAATTATGTTATGTATAACGTTAATAATATAAAAAGGAAAAAATCTAAACATAGCTAACTATGTAAGAATTTAAATGTAATAAAATAAAAAAAAGTAATCAAATATAAAAAATGAGTTTCACGAAAACTATGGACAAATTTAACCGAAAAAATTATTTGAACTTTAAAATATTATGTGTACAATATCTACTCTCCCGTTGAAAGACTAGCTTTGTCCACGAGTGCATTGGTTGGAACACATAATTAGTTCTAACGTTACATTGTTTATGTTAAAATTTGAGACATTTATCAACATTTATCACAATCACCGATATTTATAATAATAGATCAAAATTGATACTTTCGAATTTAATCGTAAGATCAAAATTCAAAATTCTTACAAATACAGTGCGTTTCGTCTCGTATTTTCACATATTCGTCACGTATATTCACAAATCGTAAAACTCATTTTTTATATTTGATTAATTTTTTTAATTTTTAATTATTTTATTACATTTAAATCTTTACATAGTTATCTATGTTTAGGTTTTTTCCTTTTTATATTATTAACGTTATACAAAATATAACCTATTATAAGGCAAAAACATTTGTTATCACATTTTTTACAATAGTTTCGATACTATATAAGAACGACAAAGTTGGAATATTTCTTTACTCGGAAATTGATAAGCAATAATGTAAGTACTTGTGGGGTATCTTGATCATGCCGTCGACTTGTCGTACGTGGGATTGTAGGCCTCACGTAGGACACGGCGCAACAACGACGTATTCCAAGTTAGAACGATTTGGGTGGCCCTGAAAAGGGCCGTGTGGGGAAGAGGAAGGGTGATTGGAAAGGAGAGAGGAAAGTATAGAGACTTTACTTCCCGTATCGCTTCGCGTCGCACGGTAGGATTCGGATGCATTTAGATGGGGGGAAAATGAGACCTCGCGGCCGGTCGCAATCCGGGTTTAATTGGTCGTGTTGGTCTGGAAATAGCGTTAGGGGCTTCGCTAAGTGCGGGGGTAACCTTGAATTTAACCGGTGATGGCAGGACAGGACGCTTAGGGGGAGATTCAACCGCGATCTGTTGAATTACGGCGGGGTTCAAAGGTTCACGTGGAGGCGCAGGTACCGTAAGCGTC
>JABFPM010002994.1:2832-15262 GCA_022817325.1 Idris sp. 1 HC-2018
TGTTAATGATAAGTTGGCAATGCGGTTTATAATACGATGTAATATACACTCGTAATTGTTGAGTGAAATTGCGCGATTGTACGGTGGGCTCTCTCTCTCTCTTAGTGCACTCGAGTTTTGTAAGTTCGACTGTATATATTTGTGAGGCAAGAGCATTCATTTAAAAAAGAGCATAATTTACATACATCAAGGGTACCACACAACTTTGACGTGAAAAAAATATAACTTCAGATATTCTTGATGTCCGCGACCGTATGGCTGCACTGCTGTGTGCGTGTTAATGTCTGCCTGGCTGTGTCGCAAAAGTTGAGAGAAGATAGGGTTCCGTCGAGTAATCACAGTTGTCAAAGTTTTGACATTTCTCTCAATGACGAGATTTATAAGTTTATACAAGTTTAATTGATTATACATAATTTTTGATTGAAAACAAAAAAAATATGGTTGAATACATAAAAAGATTAAAACATTTTTGTAATTATTCTTTTACTTGAAATTCAATTTTCCTGAATTATTGTGTAAAGATTAAAAGATATAAGAAAATGATCGAAGTATTGGAAAAGAAGGAAAAAACTCTAGAGACACAATGATTGCAAATTTGGAGCTGTAGTTATAGCTTTTTATTTAAACATTTAAGACGAAAAGAAAGTTGAAGGTGGGTATATTGATGATACTTTGTCCCAGCTCAACTTTACTTGAAAAAAGTTTAAAAGTAGCGAAGGGTTGAATTTAAATGCACGTGAACATCATGAATTTAATATTTATATTAATTTGTAATCGATGGACATAAAGGCTGGACATTCATTATGTTCGGAATAAAAAAATATAGGTCTTTCTTTGAGCTTGAATAATTCATTTTAATGGGAAAAATGGATAGAAAATTTGTTAAATTTGAAAGAAAATTCTTTTAATAAATTACACTCTAAATAAAGTGTACTTTTTTTCATTTCCAGATACTTAATGTGTACTATTAAAGCAGTGAAGATTTTCTTGCCATTTATTTTTTTAAAAACTAATTTTTTTAATTCAACAAAGTATATACATATTTTATTGAAATAAAATATACTCGCTTTCGAAATATCCGTTAAAACATTATTTTTTTCCGTAAATTTTCTTTGTTATCGAGAGACTTTCTTCATAAAAAATTGTGTATTATACCTGAATACATTATTCGACAAATTACAGGCTTGCATACAAAATTTTACAATTTTATTCGAAGACTTCACTAAATGACCTTTTCAGTTCATATCAAAAAGTATATCTCACTGATAACATCTGCCAGTAAACTCTTTAGTAAATTAACTCCATCTTATAATCTTATATCATCAGATCTACACATTATTCATGTTTACATACATAGTAATCCTAATTGATTATTCTTTTAAAAATTTTATTATACTTTTTCATAATCTAATAACTTTTCAAAATTAGATTTTTTTCGTAATTTCTAAACTAGGTTGCAAGAATTCTGAATGATTTTCTTTCAAAACAAATTTTTTATACACTCAAATTGTGAATTTCTATTTTTCAAACAATATATTTTTTAAAAGTGTATTTTTTTCTTCTGAAAAGGATCTGATTTGTGTGTTTACGTAAATATTTGGACCGATGCAAATCCTGACGAGATCATTAGTATGCTTGATACGTGGCTGGTTGCGACCTTTTTTGTCGCGAAACCACGCATGTAACACCCACTTGACCGCAGACGCTCGACAGTCTCGCGGAGCAAAGACAGGGGTAACTATATGTGCCTGTGCAACTAAGGCATGCACATTCCGTCGCCGTTATCGTACGCGCACCAAGCATGAACATGCCACTCGTCGAGTGCTTTCGAGTGGCAGCTGCCTCCCGAATGCAACGCAGCCACCTATATTTTGCGAGTCCCGCGTGTGCATTTCCATGCACGCCGCGCGCGCTCGTGCACCAGGTGAGCACGAATGTAACCGGATGAAAAGACTTCCGGTGCCGTCTCCGCCGGATTATTTTGAGTTCAAACATATATACTAGCATTATATGACAATTGAGTCCTTATTTTTGTTGTTCAACTTTTTTTATCGTTAAGAAAATAAATGTCAAATCTGTATACTTCTCGACAAAAATATATTTTAAGCTTTCCTAATTATTCGTCGTTTATGCGCAATCCTGAATCTCAGTATCAAAATCTCATTTCTATTTCATTGTCTTTTAAAGACAACGCTCACGAGTAGCATACAAATTCCAATCCAGAATTTGTGCGGGTGTTACTGCAAGACCAAGTGACTAGCCACTTTTCCGCGGAAAACCAGCCAACGTCTATATTTTCCTTGGCAATTGAGTCTTCTCGTTGGCGCACGCGAGACCATCTGAAGGACCCCCTCTCCCCCACCTTTACCCATCACGAGATATACATTTTGAAAGGAGGGTGGAATTGGGGATTCGTAAAACGTCGTACTTCCATTTTCTTCAGCGACCTCTTTTCTTTTTCCTAGCGAAATGGCTCGTAACGCATAACCTTAAAAAAGAGGGTGGAACACTACTGATGCTAGATGGGCTATTAAGTTTAGCTGCAGGGTTACCCGATGGCTCACTTCGAGAGTGGAATTATCATTAGAGAAATGTGGATAATTTTGTATACATTGCTTTAACCAGTTTTATTAATATATAGTAATAGAAAAACCTAACTGAGCGTTTTTGATTAGACGTTTTTGGAAAAAGCCTTCTACGTTCAGTTGTAAAACAAATTGGAAAGTTGATTTTTTTTCTTTATATTTGCTGCAAAAAGCCAGATAGATTTCCATTTTAATTCTTTAAAAAGGTTTCCTGAATAGGTTTCCTGAATGAAAATCCAAAAAGAAATTTGGAAGGTAATCAACATAGAATTTTGTATAACAAAATAAAATGTCCATTTTTTAGCTTACAGCAAATTCCTTTCTGGATTTTTATTTGTGAAAGTCATTTTGGTAATCTATTTAGAAAATCAACATGGAAATCTATCTGAAAATAGTAATTCTTTGGGGGTAGTACGGTTTTGGGATTTTATCTTAAATATTCAAATGAATGTAGCCAGAAAAAAATATTCTCTTCATTGTACATTGAAGTATATTTTTGCAAACACTTCAATAAATGATTAAAAAGACCCCAACATAAATTTAGTAGTTATTTTAATGATTTTTAGTTACTGTTACAAAAATCCTCTACGCAATAACGACTAATGATATCCATCATAGATCGAAGTATAATAATGCAAATACTTTTAGAAGAAGCCAAAATACTTTTTGGGTTTATCTTGTTGTGTCTACAACAAAAATCATTTTCATTTTTTGATGATGGTGTCCTTGGTAGATTAAAGTATATTAATGCAAATACTTTTAAAAGGCCCCAAAACTTTTGTGGGATTCTTTTGACGATCTGCTACGAAAATCTTCTCGAAATCATTCAATGTCAATTTTCCAACTGAAAAATAAATAGTGGCATTGCTGTAATATTGCATCGTGACAACCAAAACTGTCTGGAATACATACAGTTGTAACAGAGAAAATACTAAAACTGTCGATAAAACAGCAGGACATCTTAGAGTGACAACTGCAGAATACTCTTCTTTTGAGACATCTCTTTCCTATAAAAAACACACATCAGATGATTTTGATTTTTTTTTCGTAGCTTCAAAATTTAAATAATTAAAAGCTAATTTTTTTTCCTCGAGTTCAATTGTGCGTTTCATTAACTTAACCATCTTTTTTATTTCAATATTTTGACGCAAGCAAGAAAATAGAAGGAATATTGCAATTTATTAATCTCCCTGCAAGCATCCTCCGTGATTCATGGCGTCTTAAATTTCAATTTTGTCTTCTTCACGATTGTTCATTTCCAATATACAATTTTTCTCTCTTGTATCTCTGAAAAGAAAAAGGTCTCTTAGTTAAACATGAAGCAATTGATTAAAATTCATTGGACCCGATTAATAACCGTAATGTTTATGTGTAAATATAACTACGTGACTCGCTGCAGTTTTTTTCCGGTACATTTGTAGTCGCCGAATTCCGCGAGTCGTTGCTCTTTATCTCTCTGAGCGTAAATGAAACGACACCGATGACGACATTTGGAACAGATAATGGCGTGAATGTGCCGCGGGGTTGAACGAACCGAGGGTCGCACCGAGTAGGGTTGAGCCGGGTATCACATCAACTATCGATCTTATAACGTGCCCCCTCCTATCCCCCCTTCTGTGGTTTTCCTTTGCCTTCCTTGTTCCGCTGACATTTTTCCTCCTTTTTTTGTCGTTCGCTTTCTTCACCTTTTCTCGTTCTCGCGCACGCACTCTGTCCTTGTTGGACGAGCCTTTTCTCTCGGTTCCATTTCGCAATGTTAATTTTCCGGGAAATTATTTTGTCGAGAAAAGCCAAGCGACGACGAACGAAAAGAGATTCGATTGAGGGAAACGGAAGATGGAATCACGAGGGGTGTGAGAAAGAAAAAAATGACAAGGGTCGTAGCTAGTGAAGGAATAAAATAAAGGTCGAGGGGTCTGTTAAAAAGTGGAAAGAAAAATTGGAGAAAGATGGCAGATGACCTATTTTTCAAGCTGGCCACATTCATTTCGCTTATTTAACTCTAATGAGTGTCTTTTCGGAATATACAAAAAGTCAACAATTTTTTCCCTGACGGTTTATCAATTTTTTCTTCAATCAAGGTACAACAAATTTTTCGATTTAAAATTTCAAACATGAATTAAAACTTTTGTCTTGAAATTATAACTTGAAAAAAGTTTAATTTATAAATGATTATTAAATATAACTTCGGTTTTCTTTTGTAAAGCTTTTTACTTGAAATTCAAGATTTTCGTTTCAATTTGTCTCTTTTCAAACTTTGTAACATAATAATAAATTATAAACTGAATTGCGGCGATGCTAAATAAAACATTTGGCTAATTTTGTGTAGAAAACATGGCAATTCACCTCTTATTAAACAAATATTTGGAAAACCACTTGGCGCTTAATTCAAACGCCACTTTTTTGTTCATTATTCATGTCAACGAAATTAGCTTGATAATTAAGCAAGTAAAATTTATTTTTAAATAACAATAACAATTCGTCTGTTGCTCGTTTCACTGCCCGAGATTGAAAAATGGTTCTTAAAATGAAATCACGAATGAGATACTGTGAGCACTTTTTACGTGCTTTCATTACCTCGATTCGATTTTGCGAAAATTTCATTGCTATCGGCAATAAAATTAAATTTTTTGCCGAACCTTTCAAGAGAACGCGACCTTAAATTGCCGTCGCGCCAATAAGAAAATAAAACGTCGACGTACTATTCGCTTATTTTATCATTTTCGGTAAAAAGCAATTCGTTTTCAGTGTTGAAATTTTTCATCGCAAATTGCCATAAGTACGTCGCACACAATTACACTAATAATTTTTTGCATAGCAATCTTTTAAACTATAAGAAAGAAAACTTGGAATCTCTTAAGATTTTTTGTTTAAAAAAATGACATTTTTTATTTTAAAATATGAATAATTTTTTTTCAAATTTTTAATTAATAATTACAATGGGGGTATAAAATAAAGATCAGAAGTGTAACTAATTAAGATCTCTGCAAAGGATGATTTCTAAGATTTATTAAAGCATACAGGATTGCTCTATTCAAAACTTAGTTCGGCATCGATGTGATTGGAATTGTCAACGGTATGGTAAAGTGTGCTAATTAAGAGAAACTCTTCTTGACGCAATTATTAATGTAACGGCTTTTAATAATTATAGAAATACTTAGCTGACAGAGAAATTGTGTATTTTCAGTTTATAAATAATTATACATACATGTAGTTCAAAAGTATAAAATTGCCAAATTTACACAAAAAAGATTCTAAAAATACAAACAATTAGGCAATTTTTTAGCTATTAACTTCATATTTCAAAATTTGAAATAATACAAAATTGAATAAACAATAACGAATTTCTTCGAATATTATTATTCATTGTATTTGATTAGTGAACTATCTGGAACCAACATTTAATTTATTTGATTGACTCAATTATCTTGAAATAATTGAACGAAAGTTGCTGACACAAAAGCTCATGAGGAAAAGAATAATACAGATAGGCGTTGCAGAAAAAAAAAGAAAAAGGCGTTTGAGGAAAAAAAAGAGAAAAGAATTGGTATAAACAGCAAGCGATATGACACTTTGGCTGTGTATAATGCGTCGGACTGTTTTCTCGAGTGCTATTGCAAACGCATTAAATGCGGCTTCCATAGCCCGAAGCTCCATTAAAACGCAAGACAATAACCTGACAGCTCTCTGATCGGCACGTCAGAACGTCCTATACAGCGGCGTATCACGTGTGTTCTATGAGAAGCAGTCTCCGGATGAAGCTTCTCTACTCCGCGAGTTCGAATTAAGCCACGTTTCTCGATTTGGATAGCCTGTCGACCTAAATTGAATATGTATTTCGGATTAAGCGAATAACTCTAGAATCATCAACTATCGAATAACATTTAATCCGATACGTCCCTTGAAATTCTGTCAAAAATTACTTTATAATTAACTGGATAATCCAATAATAATGGACTGAAAATAATATCTTAAAAAAATTGCAAAATTTTTTTTTTTAAAATATCAAAACTTATATTTAACCCGATTTGATCATCGTAGCCCCCTTCTCCAACAACTAAATAAAGAGTGCTAAATCTAATTTTTTATTATTTTCAAAAATTCTTTTTTGAAATATGTTTTGGGTATTTTATAGAATATTTTCGACTCATTGAAAGTAAATTCTTAAGAGTAAATCTCAGTTAAAAATATATTGGGGTAGGAGTTTATTTATAATTAATAAAAAAAAGATCGTGCGAAGTTCTTAAATTAAGTTAGCACTAATTAAAGTATTAAGAAAGTCAAATAAATGAAACCAAGAAGCAAAAAAGAGAAAAAAATAGAGTAACTATTCGTGTAAATGAATTCGAGCGCGAAAGTCTTGACGTCTGCGAATGAAAAAAAAGAACACAATGCCGTATCGATCGTATCTCGTTAGACGGAGTTATCTTTTGCGATTGTGCGTGCTCATATAGAGTTATGCTAAGGAAATATGAACTCGTGTAGTCATTCATTTTTGCCTTCTTTATAGGGATAACAGTGACAATAATAGTCGACTTTATTTACAAAAAAAATATAAAACAAAGCATTTTATAGAGTTGATCTAAATTATAAAAATTCTGCACAAGATGTACCCTTTTGTTGACCTTTATATTATTTCCAATGAATAATTAAAAATCTCAAACAATGACTGTTCATTGGAAGATAATTAATTAATTACTTTCTGAAATTAAAGAAAAATTCTTTCTTCTAATTTTCTTTCCTAATTTTTTCTTCTTTTTTTTCACAAAATTCTTGTTACTTTTAAATGAAAAAAACTTATTTATTAAAAACTCATTAAGGGCTTTACAGGGATTTAATGTTATTTTCCGTTTACATAATTTATTTTGTAATTTACATTTCATCATGTTGCAGTTTCGTAATTCCCATTTTATCATCATCAATCTGCTTTTTTTTCATTCTTTTTCAATCAAAGTGATTTTGAAAATGTTGGCTCTTATTTATTCGCACATATCTAAAGTAAATATATATACGTATATACACTGTGGTTTGTATGACGATCGCGAATCGCGTTTCGTTTTCACTCTGCCGATTCTTGGTGTGTAATAAAGAACAATTTAAAAATTTATCATTTTAAAAATCAGCGCGCACCCAAGATGTTTGATTTAACAAGGTAAATATGATGCACAAATAAAGCATACTAATAACACAAGAGCCATTGCACGAAATGGCTGCCGAGTGAGAATCTTGTTTCACTTTCGAACTGCGCTCACAAACGACTTCTTGTAATTAACCAGCGTCGCGAAATGAGCTTAGCATGTTACTCCACCCGTCGCATATTCATTAATTCGTTAACTACACAACGATGCTTACGATTTTTAGCATTGTTTACAGTCGAAACGCCATAATTTTTTACAAATGATAGAATTGAAAGACAAATTAAAAGGATAATTATAGAATGGTGCAAAATTTCAAAAAAACCACGAACTACAAAAATGAGATGCAGCAGTTTTTACCCAAGAAGTTCATTTTTATTAAAGAAATAAGATATTCACACATAAAAGTTTTTTATACTCCCAAATGAGGCGACTTTGCATTACTTTTCTTAATTGTTAACTTCAAGTTTTGTTTATTAGTAAAAAGATTTTTATTGATGAGTTTTATATGAATTATTCAAAGAAGAGTCTAGAACTTGTAATCATGTACTAAAAGCTAATTGATTTATTCATTATTCTAGATATTTTCTTTTTAGTAGTTTTTTCTTTTATTTATTTAGTTATTTTTAAGATGTTATATTTCGAATTTCCATTGGGCCCAAATTTTTGTGTGCATTTAAGAGGTCAAGGAAAAAAATGCCCTTTCCTTGTAAATTGTACATAAAACTGATTTTAAAAAGTGATCATTAAAAAGTGTCATCTTCAAAATTTTTAAGAACACTACTATTTTTTTATGCGTATTTTAAAAGCCATAACCCCTAAAAAAAGATGATGATGACCCCAAAAAAGTGTCCTCTTAGCCAGAATTTTTTTGATTTTTCTACCGCTAAAAGAAAAATAGTTGCGTACAATTCCTATTATACATTAATTATTATTCATATTTATTAGTAAAAGTGGAGCAGAGTTGTATTGAAATAGTAAAACATTTATTATTTACAACAGAGTGAACATTTGCGATTTATAATTCATTTATTTTTGCATATTAATTCAAGTGATATAACTGTAATAAACATTTTTAACTTAAAAATGATAAATGTTTAATTATATGATTAAATAAAGTCTACACAATGAATAAAAATGTGCTGCAAAGTTAGCCAAACTTTTGTTAACTTATCTTTTTTTAACCCTTTAACCCTGAGACTCATTTCTAATTAAAAAAACATGATTTAAGGAATTTTTCTGGATTTCAATAATAAAAAAAATTATAAAAAGGCATTTTTTTATTTTAGTTCAATTGTCCATAATAAATAGACTATTTTTGGTTGTAAAATAAGTTTTACATTATGACATAGCATTAAATTTAACTTGATTTTGTCATTTATTTTCAAAATATTCACAAAAGATGAAAATTGAGATATATCGTAATATTGCAACATTCGGCGCTATATCAAATATAAATAGAAACAAATTATCAAATCATCTAATGAAAAGTCATAGTAACACAATGCAAAAGCACAATTTAAAAAATTTAAATCATATTGATTGTTCAAAATGTGGCCTGGTTAATAAAGATTCGTCCAGTTTTTTTTGTTTCCTGATCTTAGATTACTATTTTAAACTCGATTTCCAACCTTTTTTAATGTATTAAATTCATTAAAATTTGACGGCTGTAAAGATACGTCGCATACGTAATTATAATTAATAATTATCGATAACAAAATCGGTGGTACAAAGTTGTACGGCCCACGGTGCAAAGTTGCTCAATTTGACAGCAATAAAAAATATTAAGACATTAAATAAACATTTTAAACAGCCCATATAATTTATATCTGGGTGCCGAGTATTATCACCAAAAATGTGGAAATTTTCATTAATAAATTCGAGTTGGCATTCATCGCTTTAATTACAAAAGGTATTAAAACGATTAACGCGGCTTGATATTTAATATATATATACGTATAAATATATATATAAATCCCGAGCCCGTTACAAGACAATTATTATTGATAGCATAATCCAATTATCATATCTGCTTTAAACAAAGTGCAATTGAATGATGAACGAAACAGCCTTAAAATAAATAATTCGAGGGATTAGCGCTCGTGCCCGAATCACTTTTCACCATGCAATTTGCATGCACATCTGACCCAGATCGTGGTCACATATACACACACAAAAAAGAAAAAAAAACTCTCGAGCGTCGATTTGCTGGCTTGATTGTGCTCATCGACCCATTTGCCTTTGCCACTACGTAATATTAATTAGTTGTTTCCAATATCGCGGCCATTTAATTTGCCGTGTACATTGTCTGCACCAATCGGCGTCAAACAGTTATTTGTCAGTTTATGGACATAAACACGCGTTCAAATCGAATGGAAAATCGGACAACGAATGGGAAAATATGCCGGCAAACAGATAAAAGCCACGAATGAAGATAAATGTTGTTGAGCAGTGACTTTTAACAACCAATTTGGGGCAAAAATATTTATCTATAGATTACTATAATTTTAGAATGAAAAGATATGACATCTGTTAAAGTAATAAGAAAAGGATTCAAAGATTTTATTTTTTCCTCTAAAACGAATTTTGTTTAAGCTTGGAAAATCATCGTTTGCAAATGATTTGGCACATATATATCGTGGAACAAAGCGGGAAAGTCGAGTCAAACAAAAAGGAAAAGTGAGTGTGGAAAAAGCAGAGTTAAAAAAATGAGGTCCAGATTCATGAATGAAGAGGAAAAAAAGGAAAAAATGCGTCACCGGTGAGCAAATATACTGAATGTAAGTCGGCACTGCGTGCTATGTCACGCGGTGGTTTCAACCCCTTAGTTGATGCGGCGCGGTAAAATATATGCTTGCATGAAAACACGTGCTCGGCAACTTTGTGGGACACGAACACGCCCCCGGGTTCTCTAAGCAATGGGTAGCTGATGGTTCTGTAGGTTATAGTCTCATTTATAGGCCTACATGGGCGTGTAGAAGCTCCACCCAACACGGATCATCCTTTGGGAAAAAGGCAAACTACCCCCTCTCGATTTTTATTGCAAACCCAGCGTCCAACCAGTGCGACCCCCACTTTGCAAAATTTCAATATACCTGACTTTGTAAGCTTTGAGTATTCATATTAATGTTACTCTTTTGTAGTTTAGATGATTTCATTAAATAATATAGATATAGTTACTCATTTATGTATACTCAGAAAACAAATGTTATTTGCAAGATATTTTTAAGATAGCAACCTGTTATTATCAAATCACAAATTATAAACTAAGTTAAGTAACTTAATGAATTAAGGTCCTAATGAATTTGGCGTTTTCAAGTATTTTGATGCAAAAACTTTTAAAAAACCCCAATTCCTTTGTTCGAAGATCACCTGAAACAAGTTACAATAAAATTGGTAATATGATAATACATTATACAACATATGTTAATACATCACATGTGCTTATAGACTTAATATTATAACTTGATTACAGATTCTTAACTCTGAACCTTTTACACTGTAATTTCTATTACACTTTTCTACACTTTTATGATTCTGAATTGTACAAATTAATTTCCTAGTAATAATTTTTTTCAAATATAAAAGGATAAAATGCAAATAAGTTAGCAAAAAGTGCACAATCACTATAAAGAAATGTTCGCAATCATGATCGATCATTATTATTCCAGCTCGCTCAAATAAAGACATCAATAACTATGCACCTCCACTCTATAGTCGATGACACGTTGATTAATAGTCATTAATGATCGTGGATGTTCATAGATGCTCAACCATAATTGTTAAGGTGAATTATTGTTAATGATAATGTATGTTTACGAGGGTGTTTACAGATTATACCACTAACCGCATCTATTTAAGATCAGAAACGCGTAACCAAAAAATGATGTTATAATTAATTTATAATTTCCACTGGTCATTAATTGTTTTATGAATATGAAAATTATACACAGGAATGTAAATTTTCTACTTTTTAGGTAACTGAATCACGTATTTTCTCGAATAAAAATCCAAATAAAATCTCGTTTTTTGTAATTGAAAATAGGCTTTATCTTCCAAAAAAAAAGTATTCCAAAAATGTTTTCAAACACAAATAATGGATTTTACGTGGGGACAAAGCTGTTTATTACAAACCGAATATTACATTGTATTAATTTAACAACAAAACAACTGGTTTGCCATATCGCTATCCCAATTTCAGTCCCCCCTCAAAGCGGAGCCAGAACAATACAGAAATCGTGACAATAGGTTTTCTAACAAAGTTATCGAGGAGTTTCGTACACTCAAAACCAACCCAAACATTTTGCACGCACACACAGCCACAGAAAATATAATTATAAATACGAAAACGAATATTAAACATCGCGTGAAAAATTCATAAGAAAAATAACGAACTGGATTCGGTATAATTAATGAATATATTGAATTTATTAGCACGTATGTTTTGCGTGATGGTTACATTTTCCCAGCTAAAAGTACCACACACAGAATATACAGGGTGTGCAAAAAGTTCCGGGACATACAAATATCTCGAGAAATACGCATCGGATCGAGAAACGGAAAAATACGTATCAAATATTTTTCAAAAATTTATCCAATGATTTCAAACTCAACCCCCCACCCCCACCCCCTGGGGGTGGAGTGATGGCCAACTTTAAAATCTTAAATGGGAACCCCAATTTTTTATTGCAGATTCAGATTCCCCAGAAA
>JABFPM010002995.1:0-15260 GCA_022817325.1 Idris sp. 1 HC-2018
AAATATTTATTTGATTACATAATTATATATGATGTTTTAAAAATGTCAATACATTTTAACTCTAATTGCTTAATTAAAAATGTAAGGAAAGTTGTGGTTAAATTAAATGAAAGCATAAAATTAAAGTTATATTTAATTTTGAGGCGTTAAACCCATATTATATTATAAACACATGTTTTAAGGTAATTTACATAGAGAAACATTAACTTTACTATCAATTTACTTACACAATAAACTAATTTTATTGTTTTCAAGTTTCTTAAGAAAAGCATCTTCAGTCATTTTTTAAAACCGAAATAACTAAAATAATAATTACAATTATAAATAAAATTATAAAAAAACTGTATAAGCATAAACTTGAGTAGAAATTCGTCTAAGAAAACATAAAGTTTTACTAATTTTAGGCTATTTTTTCCCGATTATTTTTATTCTAAATAACTTGGCATTTCTTGCCGATAATTTTACCAATAAAAACTAAGTTTTCTTAGACTCTAAATAAAATCTCTAAAAACCAACTAAATTTAGAAGAAATACTCAGAAGAGCACTTGATTTAGCACGCTCCCTATTGGAAAAGAAATGAAACTTTATAAAGTCTAAAATATGTCTCCAAATAATCGTTAGATTTCTTGATGCAACTTAGAATTATCGACTCAGCAGCACGCCCTCTATAGGATAGAAAATGAAATTTCTAAAATATAGCTGAGATCGCTAAGTTACCCTAAGTTTCGTTAATAAGTCTTTGCAAATGAATAACCGTAAAAATAGATTGAATAGATTTCAAGCAAGTAAAAACTAATCAAAACATCGCAAGCATTTTTCTTTAAACACTCTGCCACGTGAGTTACTTGTTTGAATAATTTTTTATACATTTAATATAATACGTGAATAAAAAGTAACTCAAGCATTTTATGAATAACTTCAGATCAAAATGGAAAGAAAAATAGTATATTACGATGCTAGGGCGGAAAAATAGAAAGTCACTCACTCGTGCTGCAAAGTGGTTTTCATTTCCGCCCATGTAACGTATAATATTTTTCATTACGAGGGCAAGAAAGCCACTTTTCGGCAGCTTCGGGGACCGAAAAGTGGCGTTTTCGTGCCTGTATAATGAAAAAGAATTAAATCGAACGAGAGTAAAGAGGTTTCGAAAAAGAGAATATTTATTTACAACCAAGTAAGTAAAATAAATACAGTTTCAATGATTTTATCACTTATCAATATAAATTGTTATTATATTTTTACTTTTTACTTGCCAACAGCCACGGCTCCACAGACGTAACAAGTAAAAAAATTAATGAAACATTAAGCGCTGTTTTGCCTAATGCAAAATATTGGTTTTTAACCAACAAATTAATGCAAAAAAGAAGGAATCAGTTGGCCAAACGGATTTGGAAAGAAAATAATAATATTGTCAAAATTTTAATAAAATGTTTAAAAATAATTTATGTCTAATGATTTGCAGGTGTTTAAGAGATTCCATCGTCAAGTTTCTTCGTGAATTCATCACTAAGTTTCCACGAAATAAAATCACTATGATTTTCTAAGTTTTATAGCTAAGAAATGGTGAAGTCAGCATTACACAATTAACGAACTCTTAGAGATTTAACTTCTCTAAGTTTAGTGTTAGATCTAAAAAACTTAGCCGATTTTTAACATTATCTTAGAATGAATTTCTAAATAATTATCGTCTATAAAATGAATTTATAATACAAATTATTTATTATAATTGTTTGTTTTACATAAAATTAGTTAATGCTCTGTCCACAAAGTTCACAAAACAATAATTATATAATCAATTACTTAATTGAATAATAAATAAGCTAAAAGATAAATAAATAAATAAATGGACATTTACCCCCACTAAAATTATAGTTGTGAGTCGTTAATTTAAGATGCGTGCAGAGTTTCACGGAATACTAGATTTGATCGTTTAAAGTTGCGCTTTATTATGGAAATAAAATTTGATGGCATCAATAAGAAATCGCAAACGAAACGGGGAGCAATAATTCGTGTAATTACCAAGTTCTGTTACAACAATTCTGATATATTTCGGTTGGACGCTTTCACGTGGAACAATTTTTATAAGTCTATTATTATGGCTCAGAAGAGCAGACAATATAAAATATTATTACAGTTAAGAATAGAACTTGCAATTTGATATATCAATATTTGCCTTTGCTAAATGATTCAAAATATCAAACTTGCACCAAACAAAACAAAAAAATAAAAAAAAATGTGTAAAACTAGCTGAGAACGCTAAAATAAAAGTCTTTCTCTCTCTCTCTCTCTCTCTCCGAATGACCGATAAATGTTCAATGAGAAACCGTACGGAAAGGTTAATTTCAAATTCGTAATCATAAACTTTGAACCGTAATTATTCAGTGGTAAATATAAGGAGCGATTGAATGCAATGTTAATCGTCTATAAAGTCTGGCAAACGCATTTCAGAAAAAACCAATTTAATAAGCTTAAAAGTTGTAGGATCATTTTAAGCTAATTACAATAAAATAAGTATAATAATTACAGAGAACACTTTTGCGAAAAGAAAAAAAGTGTGATTAGAAAAATTGTGAAAATAGAAGTGTGATTCTGAAAATATTCTATAAAACCTTAGAAATTATGTAACATTTTCTTGATGAATTGGTGAAAATAATTTTGTTAACTTTCTTATTTACAGTTTAATATTTTACGCAGTAAAAAGCGTCTTTGAAGATACAAGTTTTTTTAACATTTTGACCTTTGACCAGCACGTTCGGATGGCTATAAAATCGGCGTCGCGGAAGTTGCCCGCAAATGACAGCTTGTCAAGTCGACTTTTTCGATTATCCATACAATCGTAATAAACAAAACCACGTTTAACGAGTGCTCGATGCATTGTTATTACAGAAAACTGAACGTAATTTCACGTATATTTTTGTTGTATTAAAAAAGCGGAGCTTTCATTGATTTATTATTAACAAAAAGAAAAAGGCTTTTTCAGTTACATTATTGTCAAACCTTAATTCATGACTTAAATATAGCTTATTAATAATTTTATTTGAAAACAAAAGAAAATATATTTTAAAAAGTGAATCAGCAAGAAATTATTGTTTGTTCATATACAGTAAAGAAGGAAAATGAAAGAGCCAAGCAGATTTGTCGACAATAAATGTACGTATTAAGAAATGGCGCAATCGGAATGAATATACTCGCAAGCTGACAGTTTTATGGTCGAAATTCACCAGGAAATAGGAGATTTGGCGATCCCAGTTAAACTTGCTCAAGTTTTCATTTGTGCACACAGCAAATCTGGCTTAAGTTTCATTACATTCATTTTTTTCTAACTTTTATAAATGTTCGTTGATGCTTTCAGAGAAGTGTTTATTCAGCAACACTCAAAATGTTAAATGCATTAAAATTTGAAAAGAAAACAAATATTATAGTGAATGTTGTTGTTTTTTTTCAAATAAATGATATTCAATTTTTCTAAACATTCGAGTAAGACAGTTTATATGGTTTACTATTCGTTCTGACGCCTTCTATCAATTGAAATTGATTAAAATAACTGGACTCATTTGCATATGAAATGATTCCACATAAGTGAGAAAATATCTTATCCAGGCTGTTTACGTTCTGCCTTTGATATTCTCTTTTTTTACAACAGGAGAAAAAAAACGAAGCGAATCTAAGTTGAAAAATAAAAAGCTTTCCTGCAAACGAAAAGAGAAGAAAAAATATTAATCAAAATTGTGCGCTCGTATTTGCTCGGTGCAACGTGAAATACGGGAATTAAATAATTGCATCGGATAACTTCATGAAATGATATCAAAATGAACGTTTCTCTTGAATAATGAGACGAACGAGAAAAGCGAGAAATAACGCTACATTGTACGTTTTGATTTAAACTTTTAATCAGTCTCTTCGAACTCCTCAATTAACATCCGCTGATTTATTATTTCAACGATTATTATTAATATATTTCACATTCTTAATTTAAAATACATGAAATGTCGTAATTGGCTCGTTATTATCTTGTTTCGAGTGGAAAAATCATTTCTTCCTTTTGTTTTATATACGAATATAATAGTAATTGAATATTACGTATGCATGAAAAATTGTTGTTCTTTTGTATTCAATTACTTTCATCAATCAGTGTTCAAAATTAATAACCTAAGTGGGGGACTTTTTTTTTGTTTTCTTCGAGTGTGGCAAGACCACAAAAAAAACTATTTGTATAACAAAGTTTTCCCAGGGCAGTACAAGAGAAAGTAGAGCGAATGCACTTTTTTCAGAAATGCGTGTATTTATTACAAATGCATTACAGTATAGTTACGCGAAGAAAAAGGACTGCAGATTAAACAAAGCTTGTTTTATACCTGTACAATAGAAAGTCGTAATATATATAGGCACAGTGGTGAATCAAGATACATATTATATGGCCCTTGATTTCATAGACTTAAACCTTTATTCCAAATCCATTCACTTTGTGCTTGATTTTTATATAAATATACATTTTAAATAATTTTTGAACACGACAAAGTTGTACAAGATTTGTATATTTTTTAAGGTAAGGCCAGACTAACCTCAGAATATCAATTTTTATTTATTACTTAAACCGTAAAATAACTACTTTAAAAACAATTGAAAAATTGTATTATTCATAAACACATTTTGACAAGAAATTTGTCTTATAAATGTCAGAATTTGTTTAAATTTTAACCTTATGTTCTCTACATTAATATTTGTCATTTTGCAAAATTTGAATAACTTGGACTATCTCACTGCAAAATGAAGTGTCTCAAAAAGTGTCTCACTTTTAGGTGTCTCACTGCATAAAGCGTCTTAAATCTGGAAAGTATCTTAATCAAAATGTCTTATCTTGAGACACTTTAGTGTCTCATTTTTCACTGAGACACATGTTGTGTCTTTCGTGTGTCAAGTTGAGACACTTTTGAAGAATTGAGACACTTTCATGAGACACTGCATAAAAATGTCTCATGATAAATCTAAACAATAATTCATTTTTGTATAATATATAATTGATACGTTTTGTATTAAATATATACATATATTTTTCGGGAAAAATTTTTTATTCAATAATAAATTCGAATACTTTAAATTTGACAATTTTACATGAATAAATAATTTTATAAATTTTTAAATAATAGTCAATTTCTTTAATTGAATATCCTTATCAAAAAGTTACTTGAAAAATTGTAGGAATTATGTATACATTTTATATTTCTTATTCATTATAAACATCTTTTTTTATAAAATAAAAAAAAACGAAAAAAATAATATGAAATGATTTTATTTTATCGTTTGTACATTTTTGTCGGTGTACCAAGCACAAAAATTAAATATATTTAGTGATATTTTACATACCAGGTTAATTTGAAAATAATCCTTCAGTTTAAATTTAAATTTTATTTTTCTGGTCAGTTAATTTGCACAAATTCTAAGTACAAAATTAAATTATTTCACACAACAGCATTAAAATGATTATTAAAGCATTAACAATCGTTGTAAACGAACAATTTGAGCATGAAAAATTATCCATCTTTTGTCATCACGTATACAAAAGAAATGTCTTAGGTTAGATTGTTTATGTTTTGGCTTTCAAGGTTACGATAACTTTCTTGAGTGAGACACTTGAATTGAGACACCAAACGTGACTCAGTTTGGTGAAATGAGACACCAAAGTTTGCAGTGCTAGAACTTAAGATATTTAATTTCAAAAATGTTGAAAAATACATGGCTTGTATATCTATGTATATCATTTTCGCCAAATTTTGAAGTCAAATATCTCGACTTCTAGCTGGTCTAGCAAATCCACATTTTAACATATAATACAAGAATACTTTTTAAACAATTATGCTAAATTTCAGCGAATTCTGTTATTTAGAAGCTGTGACTCAATTGCTACCTTAAAAAAGTTATAATTAAAATACCTGGAATAATAACATAAATACGTGAAAATAATTTGATTTTGGTCATTTGATTAGTGTGAATGATCGTACGTGATGTTTGGGTGAAGTCACTGAGTAAAAAGCACCTGAGACATGATAACGGTTTAATTAGCAGGCTTACTTTCAGAGCGTGTCACAACTTATTCAATCAAGTTCCATTATCAGTTTGTTGAATTGCTCTGAACATTTGAGCCGCAGCTCGTGATTATCGGCAAAATGAAAAGAGACACGGAATGGTGCATGAACGCGCGACAACAAACACCGCCAAAGGCAGAGTAACTATTGTTATTAATGACAAACTGAGCAACGACTTTAATGAAAATTATCAATTGCCAATTCAAATGCCAGTTAGATCAAATTTTCATCCAATTGTTTAGCCCTTTGACGTCACTGTTTTTAAAAAAATATTTTTTTACATAGCTTTATCACTTCATAAAGTAAAAATTTCGGAAGTGTTTTTTTTGTGACAAGTTACAAATTAAATGTTAATTTTGTGGATTACTTTTGTTTGTTTAAAAGATAGTAATTTGTCCAAATTTATTGGTATAAGAAAAAGTGTTTTTCATTATTTCGTTTTTTGTATGCTTAATATACCTGCAGGTATTAATATCTTTCTTCATTTTAGTTTCTCCATATCTGGGTCAGATAACATGCCATTACCGTTACTATAGTGAGTTATCTTTAATAAATTGTTTTTCACTTCTGGCTCGTCCTCTCAAAAACTTGGATTAATAGCAACCGCGCATTTTCACTTTTCAAGCTTGTACTTTGATAAATGCTTGACGGTTATACATGTTGCACAATGACGAAAAATAATGTGATAAAAAGTTGCGCAAAAACAACATCGATATCCAATCGTTTATGAAAATCCATGACTTCTTTTTTGTCGTATCTTCAATATTTTATCACTGTTTTTGTTAAAACAGTTGATTAACCCATTATTTCAACCAATAATTTTTTGTATAGTTACATTCACTTATATTTGATGAAATGGAAATAATAATTTCAGGGAATAAGAATTATTAATGGTTTTAAATGTCACGGAAATATTTATCTAACTCAATATTGCAACAAAATAAAATCTTTCACTTTACAAGACAAAAGTCAGAGGAAAATTTTTTAAATACTCCATTGTATAATTTATTACAGTTCGCCGGCTTTATTTCCAGTTTATTATAATGTACAGGATTTCGTGTTGAACTCAATATTCTTCGATTAGTTATAGCTGCCGAAAAATAATTCAGTTATTTCTTTGAAAACCGGTTGGAACTCTTGTTGCTTTTCCTTGATACCAGCTTTTGAGAGTTTAAAAAAACTTTTCTAAGTGTATTTAGTTGTAAGTAAAGAATAAAAAAAAAAAAATATTAAAAAAACTGAACATATTTTATATCGAATATGTACTTTCTTGTACAACTTTTAATTTAAATTTGAATAAAAATGTTCAAATATCTATAAAATGAAAAGAGTATAAAAAAATGTATCATTTTATTAAGAACAAAAATTACATTTTTGCAATAAAAACTTCTTTATAATTTATAACAATATAAATTTGCAGTCAAAAGAACAATGTTGACTGGATTTTTAGAAAAAAGTATTTACAAAATGTACTTTACAAAAAAAAAGTTTAATCTTTTAATTAATTTAATATACTATATATATTTGTTGATGAAAGAACTAAGTAAAAAAATGTTTAATTTTCATAAAAAACATTTTATTTATCTTAATATTGTTGTGCTCAGTAAAATATACGTTTCAATAAAGAATAATAATTTATGAAAAAGTCAATGCTGAGAGAATTTTTTCGTAAATTTAGTTATTGCATTCACTCCAGAATGTGTGGTTTTAAACACACATCGAGTGAAAAAATCAAAACCGATAAAAGATTTAAATTGCAAAACTCATAAAAATTTACGTGTAATCTTTTTCGGCTTGCACTGTAATTAAAAGTATGTTATTCGAAGCCTGCTTTGCTTTGAGAAAAAAACAAAAACAAAAAAAAAGCAAAAAAAAACAAATATCAAAATAACTGTTGATTAATATCTTTTAATTAAAATTGACCAAAAATATGTATTTTCAGTAAAATTAAGATAACTTATTTTTAATTTTTAATTCTGTTTTCAAAATAAAAACTTTATGTTAGAAGAAAGATAAATTTATTATGGTCAACAATTTTTTTGGATACTTTTTCAAAACGATAATAAACGAAAAATATTAGAAAACACTATTTTGTTCAGTGCAATTTTAGTTTTTAAAAATTCATACCAAGTGTCATAAAAATGTACGGAATGTGTGACTTTTTTTATTGAAAAATAGCAAATTGGTTTTTTCATTATCTTTATCAGTGAATTCAAGTTTTTTATCTCGCTATGACAAAATTATTTTCGGAGCTGGAACAATTTTACATTGTAAAACCACACAAAGATTTTCAATAATTAACAGGTTTAATTAAATTATTGCACATTTTTTTGCAAAAGTGTTTATTTAAACAAAATATTGATTTACTTTTTTATACGCTAAAAAAACTTCTGGATTTAATTTTTTCAATTACCCTTGGAAGATAATTTCCAAATTTTCCATCTTTTTGTTTAGTCATTGAACTTCTTTACACATTTCATTTCCAACTGGGATTAATGACATACCAACATTCTTCTTATCAGCCAAAAGAAAAGGTAGCGCTTTTGTTCGACAAGCATTAACTTTTCGCAGACCCCCGACACGATTGTTCAAATGGCTCTGTCAGTTGAAACCTTTGCATAATTAATAATCACTTTTTATCTTCAAACCCACACTCACAAAATGCCAACTTTCTAATTAATAATACAAATGATCAATTAAATTAAAAACTTAATTAAATTAAAATTAAATTTATCACCTACAGAAAAATGTTCAACTAAAAAAAAAAATAAAAAAAAAAAAATAAAAATGAAAAAAATGTTGCCTTTCAAATTTATAATACAAATTAATAATAATCATGAATTATAATTATTATCAAATCAAATTATCAACATGTAATCAATGTAATAAATTAATCGATGAGCCCGATAGATTTCATTAGCACATATACGCATATAACAATTAAAGCTGCCAGTCTAATTACGACAGTGATACCTTGCTATCTTTTTAATTGCAGCAGCCATTAATCGAAATTCACTCGCTCCATTATTAACATCACAAGGTATAATAAGATATGGTCGTCATGTTTAACTGTAGGCAGTCCGCCTGGATGAAGTCATTGATGAGTTTCAACTCTCACTAACCTTTTAGTGCTCCCCCTCGAATCAACCAGCGCATTTTTGATATATCCAAACATTTGTATTAAGGCTTATTATTATTAGGTTACACGATTAACACAGGATTTACTTCGGATAATTATTATATTAAATATGTCGGTGTAAAGGTGATTCCGGTTTAGTGGGAATTCAAACCAATATTAATTATACACCAATTAATATTGTCTACCAGTAAGAAAATTAAATTAACATTAGATTTACAAACTTTGATTATTTACTACAACTTTTCAAGAAATTATTCATTTTGTTTGTCATGTGACGGAGTTTAATGCAGATAAAATTTGTAATTACAATGTTAGTTTTGGTGGCATTATGAATGACTTTTTTTCTTTTTTTCTCCGACCGACTTTTTAATCAGCCGTTATACCCTTATCTTCATTTTCATAACAGCAAGAACTGTGCAGCTCTTTTCAGCGTGGCATACGATGCGTGCAGCAACAAAGCTCGGCTACTTTTATTCATATATAGATATTTCACGTATTTTCAAGCGTAAATGCCCGAGCATGTGTAGCGTGTACTCCTTTATGCGGCCAATATTGCAGACGAAAAATCAAAAACACAATTGACGGATGACGTGAACTTTGCGTTGAATTCGATTCCCTGTCGCGAACAAAACGAGGCTTATAACTTCAAATAAGTTGAATTCAATGTAAAACAAACCAGACGTGCTATTGTAATGACGCTGCAAAACACATGATTGATAAGAAAATAATACCATTAAAATATAAATGATAATGAGAGTTACAAATTTTTGTTCTATCACATGATCAACATTGAAGTAACATTTTAGATGACACTATCACTTGATAACAATATTTTTTTTTTAATTTAAGCACTTTGCAAAAAAGAATTGTATTTCAAAGTACAAAATTATTCCAGCTCAAATTATCTTTCGATTGTTTTCGCAGTTAAGTGGCACAAAAATGGATTATTCTAGGGTACATTTCAGTTTTCATTTGGCAACTGAACGTGTGCCATGGTACATAAAAATTTTCACACGGTAACTAGATCATATTTTTGTATTCGACATTTTAAATGACTAATAATCGTTAACAATCAAGTTATTAACATTTATTATTGCGCATAAAGTTAATACAATATTTAAAAACACATAATAAAAATGTTGTACACAAAAAGTGAGCAATAAAAATTGCGCTGAGAGCTAATTCCGTCGACATTCCGGGCTGCCTGGATCGTCGCTTAAATAACGAAAATAACGATAATCGCATGCATAATATAATTGATAAGCCGAAGACCAGTCGGGTTTGTTTAACAACCAAGCATCAGCGCATTCAAAGTACCCCGTGTGGCAGCACGTGTTATACCAGGTAGACCAAACAGATGATAGATTCGGTCGTTCTCTCATATTTGTTTGTGTCTTTCTTATATGTGTGTTATCTACAAAGTGTCGGGACCGAGGACTGACGCGGCTGTTAAAACCGGTTTAATTTCCTGGATAGATGTAACGCGCATCCACTTGCAGCGTTATTACTTTGTCACAACCACGCGAGTGTTCACATATTTGCTTTAGCTTTTTTCTTCTCGAGACTTGCTGCAGCAAATCTGGATCTTCTCTAAAAATTTCCTTTTTTTAATCAACCTTGTAAAATATTAATAAATTAATTATTACTTTTTTTTAAATGAGACCAAGTTGAAGATATAAATATGTTAACGTTTGAAATTTGATACCTGGTGCTGTTTCTGGGTCGAAAATACATGGACTCGGAGGGGAGATGGATTAGGGGTGAAGTGAGAATAGGTATTATACGGAAAACGAAAACGTGTATGGGGCTTTCACACAAGTCGGCCACCTGATTTGATTGCGCTCACTGTACGCTTGGTTATAATTCGATTAGTGCTGGTTTCGGTTATTATTTTGTCTTTCAATCATACATGTTATTTTATATTTAACAAAGTAAATACATACATTTTATTTAAACTATTTTTATATGAAAACGTAGATGACTTTATATATAAAATAAAAATTACATTTCTAACATGCTTTTTTCTTCTATAAATAAAATTAATATTATTTATCAATTATAATCGAAGAAAATCTATTTCCAATAATCACACTGTTCGCAAAATCTGTTAATTGCATTTCTTCACGTTTCTGTAAAGTTCCACAAATAAACTATCTCATAATGCTGAGATAACAGTTGTTCACTTTTTTTTAAAAATTAATCCGGATGTTCGACGAGAAAGAAAAATTAAAAAAAAGTTGATTTAATACCGTGCGACACTAATAATAGCTGAGTTTTCCGGCGAGTGCGCAATATATATTGTATTCGAGACAATCAAATTGCGTAACAAAAACGTAGCAGACCAAAGGCAGTTTAATATTTTTGTTTCAGCCTGTAAAATGTTAACACGCGACTAGGCAATTGTTTTTATTATGTTACATTTTGTTTAATTTTCTACAAGAAAGTTGTGCACGAAAAGCTCATCACCGCGTGCCAAATTCGTCAAATGTAACAAGCAGAATGGCCTTGTCGTCGCGCGCAAAAACATCCGCATAAATACGAATTGCTCGCTCATAACGAGCGAGAACGTGTGTTCCATATTAAGATGTACAACTGGTAACGAGAGGAATGATTAATGTTAGACTGATTTAACTTAGTCTTTCATTTCATTTTGATGCTGATTTATTTTTTTGCTATCTATTTGACAACTACAAAAGTTGTAGAAAAAATTTTTAAACTCTGTTTGTACAAAGAAAAAAACATAAAGTCTTTCACAACATTTTGATTAATGGGTTATAAACATTTATATAACGAAATTCATCGCGAAGGAAACATTTTGAGCGATAAAATCATAAATATAACTCGGTTTTGTTCGGCTTCGATGACGTGCTCCTTTTATCGTGACCGCAGACGTGATATTTCTGATGACACACATCGTAACTCTTTTTCTCTGTGTGCATGTATATTTCTGAAAAATAGCCACGATCTGGAGACACTTGCAGAAACTTATTGGCTGCTGCAAAGACTGTACCGGATACAACGGCATTTCATCAGCCGAGAGTGTTGTACTTTGCCTGCAATTCGAGTGGCTTGTCCCTCACTTTGTCAGCCAGTTGTCAAGTAACAGAAAGCAACACACAATTTCGGCCACCATTTACAGAAATATTCTCTTTTTTCAACTGCAATCTAAAAATAAAAAGAAATATATCAGTGCACTCTTAACATCCCCAAAATGAACAAATACTTACACTCAGAAAACTAGAATTGGATATCTGAATATTTAATTCAAATATCTGAAAATTGTTAAATTTTAACAATCTACATTTTCAGATTAAACATTTGCAGATAAAAGTGAGTTTAAAGTTAAATACAAACTTGTAAAATAGAATTGTTTATGTCATTTAATTAATTTGTACTGTTGTTCCAGTAATTCTAATTAAAGAACAATAAAGATCAATAGTTTGAAACACAAAAAACTTGTTTTTGAAAATCGGAAATAAGTACCTTCTTATTTTTGATAAAATTTAGCTTAAAATTTTATTTCTAAAAAAGGCACAGTTTTTTTTTCTCTCTTTTTTTGTCTTTTTTTCTACTTTATAAAGAACAAAAATGAAAAACGAAGGGAATACAATATAATTAAATTGTGAAAGCAAATCACACGAAGATTTTAATTTGTCTTTCGTGTGCTGTGCAAAATTCGTCTGACAGAGTCTGCAACGACGACGGATTACGCATCGCAGTCGATTTGCCTCGGTCGTTCACTCGCACAAGACGCGCCATCTTTTTGACACAGAACGCCGCTGGCATTGTGGCGCGCGATCAACAGCATTTTCCCTTCTTGCAAAATTTTTCGCGATCTTGGAATACGAATGTCTCGATAAGTGTGCGTTCAAAAGAATAAATGCAATGTGAAATGTCATATTTGAACTGCGATTTCAAACACTGGATTACGATTTTATTATATTTTTCAATCATCTTTAATTTATTTAAAAAACGGTTTACTTTTTTTGCCAATCTATTTACTATATGTACACAGTGCAAAGGAATTTTATGTATCGATTTTTTTCTTGCTCACAATGGTTTTTGTGTAAAGTATATAGCATGAAAAATTGAGGTAAATGGAAAAAAAGAGTCGTCTGCGAGAAGGGGTAAAATAGGTCTGTGTACATAATATAAAAATAGGTTTCGTGAGGCAATGATACCGGGTATAAAATGATGGTGTACGGCATCGGTTATACGCAAAAGAATATATACGTCCAGCCGGGGGAAAGCGCTCTTCTTTTTCCTATTTCCGTCTCGCTCTCTTCTCGTTCGACGATGATCCTCTCGTTCTGTAAAGTGCGCTCTCGATCCCTTTACTTTACTTTCCATTTCGGCCGAGAAAGAAAAAAAAATGCAACGAAAAATCCGAGAAAACGATGAGAGTATTAGAAGTGTTTAGAACCAGCATAAAAATGCTTTCTTTCCCCCAGTCATACGGAAAATGTGTTCTACACATGACGATTACATTCACAAATTGTTTATCAACTTTATTATTATCTCTTTTTAATTAATTGATGATGTTTATTGATAATTTTCTTTTATGATAAAGAAGATGGTGCTCTGACTTTGTTTGAAAGTCTGGTTAAATTATTTTATTAAAGCTTGGCCAAGACTCGGGTAATTCGGGAAAAAGTGCTGCAGAATGAAACGTAGTACTATAGTTATAGGTATACTCTCACTCGGACGACGTAACGAATCATTCCCTTTCCACGTTGTGCCGCAACTTCTTCGTGCGGAAAGCGTGACGTAGGTTAGGGGACGACGCGCAAATCGACTTTTCTAATTCTCATCCTGGTCTCACCGTTTTCTGGGACTGTCAGCCCGTTTTTATGTTACGAGATTTTTTGTAAATCCTAAATGATTCTCATTTATTTTATGATACAAGACAAAACAACTTTTGAAAAGATAATAATAAAATTAAAAATAATTTTCTTCTTTTTGTTACAGGTGAGTTTGTCAAAAGTCTCTTAAATAAAATTTATGGATGCAGTAGTAGTGTGAGTACAATTGCGCTGTTATAATAAAATTATATACATCTAAACGTGCCCTTTCAAGTTGTCTCCCGAACAATTTAAGAAAATAAGCATGTGATTTGTATTAAATGGCATCGTTGTTACCGACTTTTATCTACACTTTATTAGCAAACAATCTTATCGTCGAGGTGATAAAAACACTTTGGCGTTTTATATTCCGCTTAATTATATTTTTACCTGCATTCGCATTTTCTTGAATACGTAATAATAAATAATTTTCCACTTTTTGCGTGCTTAAAAATTAATTTGTTCTTTTTTTTGTTTTCTAATAAAACACAAAAAAAAGAATGTACAGATAAAATTTAGTGTCGTAAATATTAATCAAAGCAATGGCTCTCTTATCTCTTGCATTTTTCTGATAACACGCTTTTTGTATCACACAAGATACGACTTTTCTTTTAAACATTTTCTATCATTAAACAAATGAATCTTGCTAAATGAAAATGGATTCCCATCTTAATATTTAAAAGAAAAGTTGCTCGAAACTGTAAAAGAAAAAGGAAAGAAAGGTTTCATCGACTTTTGCATTGAATAACGAAAATTCAAATGTGTTCTTTCCGAGTGGGAACGAAGAAAGCCGAACGTAGACGAACAATATTTGTATCAGGCGCGCATATAATACATTTGTACGAACGACACTAATACGTCGATGTAGCGCCCTAATACGAACGAGAGCGCGTTACTTGTGGCGATCAAACGGCACCAATACTATTGCCGCACTGTTGCTCGGCGCAAAGCGTCTGCAGTTACCGCCCCCTCGCCTCCCATTTGCATCGTCCCCTCCTCTCGTTTCGCTGTCTCTTTGCCTCCGGATGCCCGCACCTTACTACTATCAAATACTGCTACTAACTGTGAAATACTACTACGATCAGCAGCACACAGGGCTGTAATTATTACGCGTGAAAGCTATTTTTTAATCACACGCTTTTCTTCGTTTTTTTTTTTTTTTTTTTTTTTTTTTTTTTTTTTTTTTTTTTTTTTTT